>PVKP010050455.1:0-13395 GCA_004027715.1 Plecturocebus donacophilus | reverse complement strand
CCCTAAAGATGCTTTGCAGAAATTGATGAAACTAGAGAAACAAAAGTGGCAGGACATTCAATGTGACTTTAGATGTCACTGTGTCTTTTGGGAAAAAATAATTCACCTTTTAGAGGATGACAAAGAATTACTGGAAGCCCAGACTCTGGAATGTTTCTACATTTGGATGTCAATATAACTAATAATGAATATAATGATATAAAGGGATCTGTGCTATATTTGTATAACAAAATACCAAAGCAGTATTTAATGCTCCAAGGAAAACAAGTTACACCTGAAATACAGTTGACACTATCAGAATCAAAATATGCTTCCTGGCCAGGCATGGTGGCTTACGCCTGTAATCCCACCACTTTGGGAGGCCAAGGCAGGTGGATCACCTTAGGTCAGGCGTTTGAAACCAGCCTGACAAACATGGAGAAACCCCATCTCTACTAAAAATACAAAAATTAGCCAGGTGTCATGGTGCATGCTTGTAATACCAGCTGCTACAGTGGCTGAGGCAAGGAAATCATTTGATCCCAGGAGGCAGGGGCTGTGGTGGGCCAAGATCACGCCATTCCTCTGCCCTACTGTATATGTAAAAAATGCAGACTCACTAAGCTAGACTAAATCATGTATTCAGTGGGAAAAAAATGCAAGCTTTTATCTCTTACCTACTTCTGACCTGGAAGCACCCCCACTTCCTGCTTCTAACTGTTCCACCTTACTGGACCAAGCAACTGTACATCTTACACATACTAATTAGGGTCTCATGTCTCCGTATAATGTATAAAAAGCGAGCTCTACCCTGAGCACCTTGGGCACCTGTTGTCAGGACCTCCTGAGGCTGTATCATGGGCATGTCCTTAACCTCAGCATAATAAGCTTTCTAAAAAATTGACTGAGCCCTGTCTCAGACATTTTGGGCTCGCAAACCACAATCACCATAGTGTGACAGTTAACTACAGCATTCAGTACAGAGCTGTGCTATACAGTTTTGGAGCCTGGGAACAATAGGCGATACCATATAACTTAGGGGTGGAGGGGGGCTACACTGTCTAGGTTTTGTAAGGACACTCCATGGTGTTCACAGAAAGATGAAATCACTAAGGACAAATTTCTCAGAAAGTATCCACATTGTTAGGAGATGCTTGAGTTTATGTTAAATGGTTAAAGCCTAGGATAAAAAAAAAAAAAGGAAACTCAACTCCTATTATGAATAACAAAGCTTAACAGGGTTAACATATCTCATCTAATCTAAGATGCCAACGATCAAAAGACATTATTTTATGCACCATCACAAATAGGTTGCCAATTAACCCGACTTTTTGAACAACAAATATGTGAATTTACTTCTATTAATGCCAGGAAAGTAAAATGAAAATGACTACAGTCATGAAATGTTAAAGCAAAAAAGGAGTAGGCTGTTAGCCTGAAGTCTTCCCTAAACAAACAGAAACCGAACTTGGCGGCATTTAAACTGACAAAAAAATGAACCAACCAACCACAGTCAATGATAAAAAGCCCAGCCGCCAGTTGGCTGTATGACTAGGGAGGCTCAGGGAACCATCCCACAATATGCATTCGCCTACCTGGAGCCAATGAGAAACCTCACTTAGCCCCAAACCCTGTTTTCCATTTGGAGCTTCAGCCATGATTCACGAATCATTCCTTTCCTCAAATAACGATTTTAATTTATTTTGCCTAAAATTCTTCTAATCCCTAAACCCTAACCCTCACTCTAACCCCTAACCTTTATTTTCCACGTTTGCATTGATATGTCAGCGTTGACTTAATATTAACAGTGCTGTACCGGCAGGGCCACGTGGGTAGTGCGGATTTTATATTAACATTTTTGTACTGAGGCTTTGTGTTCGCATTACAGGCATTTTCTACAAGAGCACTGTGGGTGCCGTATTCGTATTTCAGTTGTCATATCTGCCTTGGGAACGCTCTATTTGTGTTTTGGGGATACGGTGTGGACTTCGCACTGCAGCCTCCTGGCATTGGGAGGGGAGAACCTCGGTGTGCAGGATTCAGAGGCTTTTGGTATCGAGTTTTCCACACGGAGACCTTCTTACTAGTCTCTGACTCTCAGCAGTCAGGGCTGCAAACAGGAAGGATTTCACTCACCGTGAACGCAGCCCAGAGTTGTCCCAAACTGAGGCAGTGCCCCCAAGGTCTGTGCTGAGAACGCAGCTCTGCCTTTGTGTGCCAGCTGGGTGTGTGCTGAGGAGAACACAGCTCCGTCCTCGCGGTGCTCCCCCGAACCCAACCTTGGGTTCCCTGGGGAGGAGGACACAGCTCCGCCCTCACACTACCTGCAAGATCTGTACTGAGGAGAACGAAACTCTGCAGACCACCGTGGCGCCCCGCACATCCGCGCTGACGCCACGCACGCTAGCGCCATGACGCCACACACTCACGCCGCGCTGTAACAGCACGCGCTCACACCAGGGCTCTGACGCCACGCATGCCGGCGATGTGAAGGTGCGCTCGCACAGCAGCATTCTGACGCCTAGCACGCCGGCGCTATGACGCCACGCTCTCACGCCAGCGTTCTGACGCCACGCACGCCGGCGCAGTGACGTCACGCTTGGACGCGGACACCGTGACGCCGCGCTCGCACGCCGCGATGTGACGGTGCGCTCTCATGCTGGAGTTCTGACGCCAAGCACGCCGGCGCCGTGACGCCGCGCACGCACGCCAAGCTGTGGCGCCGCGCCGGCACGCTGGCGTTCTGACCCCACGCTCACACGCCGGCGATCTGACGCCACGCATGCCAGCGCCGTGATGCCGCGCTCACCCGCCGGCACCGTGACGCCGCGCACGCACGCCGCCCTTGCACGCCAGCGCTGTGACGGGGCGCTGGCACGCTGCCGTTCTGACCCCACGCTCGCACGCAGGCGCTCTGACGCCACGCACGCCGGCGATGTGACGGTGCGCTCGCATGCCGGCGTTCTGACGCCTAGCATGCCGGAGCTATGATGCCACGCTCTCACGCCGGCGTTTTGACGCCACGCACGCATGCCGGCGCCGTAACGCCATGCACGCGCGCCGCGCTGTAACGCGCGCTCCCACGCTGGCGCCATGACGCCGCGCACGCACGCCGGCGTTCTGACGCCACGCACGCCGCTCCCTGACCCCGCGCTCGCACGCTGGCGCCGTGACGCAGTGCTGTGACGCCACGCACGCACGCCCGCTGTGACGCCATGCACCCCGGAGGCCGAGCCTCAGGAATCTGAGAAGGCAATCTCGGTCACCCCCTATTGGTGGCTAGGGTCAATGCAGGGCCATCTTACAGTGCGGTGACGGCATCCCCTGCTGGCAGTCGGGGCACTTATATAAATATAACTTTTAATAATATTTAGACCTTTTCTTATGAGCATAACTAGTAATTATTACAGTAGCATAAGCCAGAAAAACAAAACAAAACAACAACGCTTATATCTCTAGGGCTGGGGACAGGAGACCGGGATCTAAATACTTCTAAAATGTTTTCAAAGTCACATGTTAACTTTAATTCTAAATTTATGCTAGAATCCATTCCTAATACTGACAAAACTTGTACAATTTTAATTCTGTTCCTAAGGTGAGAGTTTAATGTGGGAAATTTGAAAAAGAAATAGCCATAAATAATGAGCAAGATTTTCTACTTTTGAGACTTTTTTATCCCAATGAATTATTCATTGGTTGAAGACATTAAGTATTGATTAGTAGGACAACCATATAATTGCTTGTACAAACAGGGACACTTTTGAGAGTAAAAGAGGGGTTCTATTGATAATTGTTTGAACACGTGTAAATCAAGACTTTCCAAACAAACTGATATCTATGGATTCCCTATTAGAAAGCTTTATAGTCATATCGTCCAGTGTGTATGCTTAGTGTGATAGTGTAAGGGAGCAGTGTTCACGGGTATATTGTTTAGGAACAATTATCAATATTATCAAATCGTAGGATGAAGAATCCAGGGAGGCACTTCGCATTAGCAAGAGTGAACATACGAAGAAGGAAACTACAGCAATAAGGCTTTTCTAAAATAAACATCTTAGGGAATTTGTTGAAATTGAAATATAAGTTTTAATTGTATTTTAATTGAATAATTTACGGTAAATTTTCTACCAAAACATCTAAGATTAAAATTATAAAAGTGAAAGACACAGAATTAATCTTATTTGATACTTTTAATTCTATAATAAGATGATTTTTGCTTGAATTTCTTTTTAATTTTCTGTCTAAAATAGGGAAATATTAGCAGATATAATTGTCTGTTATCTATACCATAAAGACATTGAAATATTCTACTGAATTTTCTGATTATTATAATGTTATAATGCTATTTTACATAACAAAAAAAGTAAACTGCTTAAAGACCTAGACAATAATCTTATTTTTGCATGCTTCTCTCAACTCCCATTGTGACCTTCAGGGGCAAGAATTGAGTTAATTGTATTTCTCATTTCATGGTATGCAATTATTAATAACTTATGAAAGATCTCACTCTTGCTTTACTTACACATTTTATCCCTTTATTCCTAATCTTGAAGTCCGTCTCCCCTGGACCTACTATAATGTTTTGACATGTTACTCTAGTTCTATCAACCACAAATAGCTCTGAAATGAATATTGTAATATAACCAACTTATCTTTGTGTGACAATATCGTCAGTCTGTATTCAATCACAGGTGAAATTATTGAGTCTATTCTTGTGCTTGATTTCTGTGAGTAGTGACGGATCACTTTTGCAGAATGGGAGTTTCAAAGTATATAATCTCTGAGACAGGATATCAATTGTTGCTTCTCATCATCCTCACGATCACCTCATATTGTCCATCTTTGTACTGGTTGCTATGCTATTATTTGTAATGTGAAATTCAATATTTATTTACCATTCTCTGATTCCTAATGTGTACATCTCTTCATATACTTTTTTAGATGATCAGACGTCAGTGATTTCCTGGTTTATATATAATTAGTATATTCCTCACATTTCTCAATAATTTTTTCTCAGGAATTCATATTCTCCAAGGCATTCCAGCCTCCTTAACAAGTAATGTGCCTATACTGGTGGTGGAGAGAGTTGTCCCAGGACAGAGTCTTTAAAGCCACAACCTAAGATTGTTGTGCAAATAATACTTTGCTGCCCCTCCCTGACAAGCAACTGTGCCCCTCAAGGAAATTCCTTGTGTATTCACCATTGCACTGCTATTTTGGAAGAGGCTTTTTATTGTAAATTCCTTGGGTTCTTTGGTGTGAAAAATGGTGTGAAGAATTCTCAGAAAATGGGAACTATCCTGCCTGTGTTTTTCTGTCTGCTCCATTAGATGCTGGAAGTTTGGTTCCTCATCATTCCACATCCATTTCCTTCAAAACTAGACTAGCATTACTTTTATTCTATGTCTCATGGTAGCATTAGTATGCAGTGATCAACTTAGGAATTGAAGCCAGAGTAATCACACTAGATCCAGCCCTTCTTTTATCCATGATTGCCCATGTTTCTTCTCAACACAGCTCCTAGGGTTGTTCAAACATTTCTTTAAGTGTTTTTATGATTTTAAGATCTTCAACATGAAGATATATTTTTTAAATATGTGTTTGATTTGGAGTATAATATATCCAGAAAAATGCAAAAATCATAGGATACACTTCTATAATTTTTTATATAATTTTACACCATCCGGATCAAGATATAGAAGAGTGTCAGCACCCCAGAAACATAACCAATGCCTGTAGGGCACTAAACCCCAAAGGTAACCAGTTGGACTTCTATTATCATGGATTACTTTGTATTTTTTTAAAAACTTATGCAAATTTATACAATAATTCATAGGTGATTGGCATCTTTCACTCAATATTATATCAGATTCACCATTCATTCATTTCTGTTGTTGTATAATATTACATTGTATACATAGTGTAAAATGTGTTTATCTTTTCCTATTTATGGACATTTAGACTGTTTCCAGGATGGAACTATATAAATAGTGCTGTTATAAACATTATTTTACATGTCTTTTGGTATACAAATATTTCTTTCTGAGTGAAAGAACTTTTTTCTTTGTATGTCACTATTTCCTTCATTACAGAATAATTGAAGATCATGTACATTATTTTATATTGTGAACCAATGTCAGATATACTTAAAAATCCAATAATTTAAATATATGTATACTTTGTTAGTATGTTGTTTAAATTGTACAAATGCAAAGACAGCACATACTTTAACAATTGCTACTACACAAGTTGTCAGTTGAATTTTGGCCTTTGGTTAAGCACTTGGAGACCAGAATTTTAAGAACAGAAAACTAGTAGGGTTAGGTCAATCGGTGTATGAAAAAAAGAGAATAGAGAGGCAAAGAAAAACTGGGGCTCTTTTTCGATTTTGCTAAGAGTTGATTTTACCATATATTCTTAAGATTCATGAAAATACATTTAGATATTTTCAAATATTCTAGGTTATTAAAAAGGTTTATAAAATAAACAATGTTTGTAATTTTAGAAACACGTTTGGCTTCTGAATTATATAATGGAAATTATTCCACAACACAGAAAACATTCAAAGTGAAGGACAAAGTACAATGCGAATGTGCCGCTGGTTACTACACAGCTGGAGGAAACAAGACCGAGGAGGTAGAATGTCTCCCATATGGATAGTCTGTTCCACCAAAGTCTACCAGCAGGTTCTCATTTGGAATAAAGTCTATTTTCACCTTGAAAACTTTCTCTCAAAGATAAGTGTATATAAGTTGTCACACTAATTATGTTTCATTTTCCATAGTTTTTGCCTTTATTTTTAATTATGTTGATAGCATTCTGATATTTTAAAGCTCTCAAGTAAAAAAAATTCATTTTAGCTCACAAGATTACATTAAAATAAGAGTAATGCTATTTAACAAATACATAAAATGAATTCATAAGATTTTTGGCAAATTTAATTTCTGTTCTAGATATGTGATGTAAATAGTAAGTAAATTTTGTTCTAGCAGAAAAAATAAACAATGTCTGTATTTTTATTCATTCTTTCATTTGTAGAATTAAAGTGCTCACCTTTAAGATTAATTGAAAATGGTTATTTTCATCCTGTAAAGCACACTTATGAAAAAGGAGGTGTCGTTCAGTTTTTCTGTCATGAAAATTATTATCTCAGTGGATCAGATTTAATTCAATGCTATAGCTTTGGTTGGTACCCAGAATCTCCTGTATGTGAAGGTAAATTTTTAAATTTAACACTCACAAAATGCCATGTCTTTATCAGCTTTAATGTCCATTAGCTCTGACAAAATTCCTGTGGTGATACCTAATTTTTTTTCCTGAGTCCTATTCTTTAAAATAAACACTGTCTTTTAAATTAGTGCTATTTTCAGCAATCTTTAATATATTCCATCTGAATAAATCTTTGTTTTGTATTACTTTGTAAATGACTCTATCTTTTGTATTTATTATTTTAAAATCTCTATTATACATTTTAAATCCCTTACTATAACAAATAACTTTTCTTACTGGGAATTGTTAGACTTTAGCCCAATCTGGCAGCTTTGCAAGGACACTTTCGCTTAATTTGCCACATACTTCCAGATGTAAAAATTAGTCTCCCAAATAGTGAGGTAGAAAGCAGAAAAAGCAAAAGAATAATCCCTGGAAGTGAAAATAGGAAAGAGGCATCTGGTAAAACTCACCAAAAATGCCGTATCTGTGGTCACATTTCTATTACTAAATGTGTCTAACAGGTAATGCAGAAGACATCCATACTTATTTAAACACACCTAGATAGGAGGGTCCTATCTAGCAGAATATACATATATGAAAATAATAATTGCTATAATGTGACAAATGATACAATCAACTCAGCTAGAAAGTGAGAGAATCAACATTAGCAATTCTGATTGCTATGCTGTGGAGTAACATTCACAGAGGTGATGGATGATATTTAAATTTGGTCTTAAGAGACAAATAGGAGTCTGAGGATTGGAAAGATAGGGTGAGGCAAAAGTTTGATAGTCATTTTTTATTTTCTGTAATATGGGATATAATGTCTATTGACCGGCAGGTGAAAGACATGAAGGTAGAACTTGGAAGAAAGTGCTGAAAATTTTGAAACAGGTGCTAGGAAAATGAATGATGGCTCTGACCAGGGGTTTGCAATGGGATTGCTGGGACCTATCATAATTCTCTGAATGGACTGAACAGTAACTTTAAAGATTTTATAGTTTTTCATTCCTGCTCAACATCCTTAATATAGTAGTAGAGAAAATTTTTTTGGCAAATTTTTAAAAGCATATTATTTCTTTTTTTTTCTTTTTGAAATGGAATCTCCCTGTCTTCCCAAGGTAGAGTGCAGTGGCATGATCTAAGCTCACTACAATCTTCACCCACCACCATACCTGGCTAATTTTGTTGTGTTTTTAGTAGAAACACGGTTTTGCCATGTTCACGTTGATCTCAAACTCCTGACCTCAGGTGATCAGCAGGCCTCGGTTTCCCAAGTTGCTATTTCAATAATAAATGGCAGACCTCCTTAAGGCCTTTTATAACCCCCTCCTCTTCCAATTTAGCCAGCATGACAACTTGCCTATTTTCTCTGGTAAACAGTCATTAGGCATGCAACAGGCAGTGTTGTGGGCTGAGTTATATCTCTCATACTCCTCCCAAAATATAACCACATTCTAACAGTGGGAACCACTAAATGTTACCTTACAATGGTAAAAGACACGTTGAGGTTAACAATCTTAAGGCAGGAATATTATCTGGAATTATTTTTTCAGACTCCAAATAGAATCACAAACACTCTTATGAAAGGGAGGCAAAGGGAGATTGACTACAGAAGGGGAAGCAGGAGATGTGACAATGGAATCCACAGGTTGCAATGTTTTGAGGAAGGGGTTGTGAGTCCACTAATACAGGTAACTTCAAGAAGCTAGAAAAGGAAAAGTAGCCGATTCTCTTCCAAAGCCTCCAGAAGGAATGCAGCTCTCCTGACATCTCGATTTTAGTCCAGTGAAACTGAATCCGGACTTTTGGCCTCCAGGACTGTAAGATAATATATCTGAGCTATTTTAAGCCACTAAACTGCAATTCATCACAGCAGCAATAAGAAAGTAGTGTAGTCAGTATTTTAGAGCAGATTTTAATTTAGATAGACATGGGTTCAAGAACAGATCTGCTGCATGCTATTAATTTATTTACTTCATAAGTTTTAGTTTGTCTATAACACAGGAGAAATAATAGTTCCTACTTAATAAAATTATTTTAGGACTAAAGGAGGCAATGAATTTAAAAGGCCTGCTATTTTAGTATTCTGTTGGTGCATAACAATGTCACCACAAACACAGCAGCTTAAAACAACACAGAGATATTACTTCCCATTGTGTGTAGGTTGGGAGTCTGGGTGTGGCTTAACCAGCTCTCTGCATCCATGGCTAACAAAGATGCAATCAAGATGTCAGCTGGACTGCAGGCTCATCTGAGTCTTGACTGGGCAAGTCTTCTTCCAAACAATATGATTATTGGCAGCATTCAGTGCTTTGCAGACTGCTGAACTGAGAGCCTCAGTTTCTTGCAGCTGTTAACTGAAGGCAGGCCACTGCTCCTTGCCTTGCACCCCTTCTGCTTTGGAAGCTCATGATGTAGCCTCTTGTTTTGAAAACCAGAAAGGAGAGAGAGTCTCTTGGCAAGAAGGGCGTTAAAATCTCATGTTACATAATTATGTATACATAATCAGGTACTGATCCATCACTTTTGCTGCATTTTGTGGGCTAGAAGCAAGTCACAGGTTCTACTCATGAAAAGGAGTATCACACAAGGAAGTTAACATCAAGAGACGGTGATCAAAGGAATGCTCCTAGAATCAGTCTGCCATGCTTTCTATGGTGCCTGACATAATGAACACTTTCATTAAGTCTTTATTATTTTTTGTAATTCTATGACTAAATTTGCTGATAAGGAAGAAGAAACAGATGTCCTGCTCCACCTCTGCGTGTGAACTCCAAAATTCAAACACGTTCAAGTTCAACAAGTTATTGTCATGGAGAAATAGTTCATATAGAATGTGAACTTAATTTTGAGATCCATGGGTCAGAAGAAATACATTGTGAAAATGGAAAATGGACAGAACCTCCAAAATGCATCGGTTAGTAACACCTTGAAGAAGCTTTGCTAAAATGAAATCTGCATGTGTGACTAAATGGTCTTTTCTCTTTTAACTGTACCTTTTCAGGTCAGAAGGTAGCCTGTGAGGGACCACCCTTCATTGAAAATGGTGCAGCGAATTTACACTTTAAGATTTATTACAATGAGGATAGTGACATATGCATGTGAAAGTGGCTATCTTCTCCATGGATAAAATGAGATAACTTGTAGGAGTGGAAAATGGACACTTCCTCCTGAGTGTGTTGGTATGTAGGCTACATTTAACATCAATAGCTAAGCTTATGGTGGAAAATTTTCCATTCTTTTAATTTAATATGTATATTTTAGGAATAGACTGCTTAGACAAATTAGAAACACATTGCTATAGCACCTACTCTTCTGCTTTGTGTGTGTATGTGTGTATGTTTAGCCATCTATAGAATTTAAGTCAATGTAAAGAATGCTTTTACACTGTTGATGGGAGTGTAAATTAGCTCAACCATTGTGGAAGACAGTGTGGATTCCCCAAGAATCCAGAACTAAAAATACCATTTGACCCAGCAATCCCATTACTGGGTGTATACCCAGAGGATTATAAATCATTCTATTATAAAGACATGTAGACATGTATGTTTATTGAGGCACTGTTCACAATAGTAAAGACTTGGAACCAACCCAAATGCCCATCAACAATAGATTGGATAAAGAAAATGTGGCATATACACACTATGGAATACTATGCAGCCATAAAAAAGGGTGAGTTCATGTCCTTTGCAGAGACATGGATGAAGCTGGAAACCATCGTTCTCAGTAAACTAACCCAAGAACAGAAAAACAAACACTGCATGTTCTCACTTATAAGTGGGAGTTGAACAATGAGAACACATGGACACAGGGAGGGGAATATTACACACTAAGGCCTGTACAGGGGGTGGTGAGGGGCTAGGGGTGGGGCGGCATTAGGAGAAATACCTAATGTAGGAGATGGGGTGAAGGATGCAGCAAACAACCATGGCACGTGTATAACTATGTAACAAACCTGCATGTTCTACACATGTACCCTAGAACTTAAAGTATTATAATTAAAAAAATTTCTAAAAAACAAAACAAAACCTTTTTGAACACAACAGTGCTAAGCATGATTATCTGATCTGTGTCATGCCATGACCTGTACCCTTTAAATGACAGCACACAAATGATGACGTGCTTTGTTAGAGAAGTAAATAAGGGCATGGTGGACTGAGTGACTGGCCATAAGCATTATCTACTTCTTCTCCCCATGTGTCCTACAAAGTTAGGGTAGAGCACTGCATCTGGCCATTCTTAACCTTATCCCTTTCTGAGGCATGTCCTTGATCTTTTATTTTACTGAAGGGCACCACCAGGCTACACTATCACTTCTGGGGGCTACTATTCCTGTCCTCTTTCTCATTTCTTGATCAGATCAGAGAGAGATCTCCACAGACATATTTATCTAGGACATTTATTGAATAAGACCAAAGCTATGAAGGATACTAAGGAAATTGACAGAGTAAGAGAAAGACACCAAAAAGAGGGGAAAAACTGGATATTTCCTTCATAGGTTGATTGAGACCAGAGATGAAGAAGAATGAGAAAGAAGAAAATAAAAGTGGATAATTCCAAAGAGCAATTTTAGAATTGACTATAATCTTTAGATTAAAGAACAGTTTCTCATTCTACAGATTTAAAAAATGTATATATCATAATTCCTTCACAATTGAGAAAAGAGAAAAAATATGCATAGTTGTTTTTAGGTAACAAAATTGCTCTCGTCTCTTGCTTAGCAAATTTTTTAAATATTTGAGCTGAATAACATTTTTCACATTTGTACTGAATTTATAAAACAATTGTCCAAGATTAGATAATACAAATATTGAGACACTATAGTATGACTTACTATGTTATATTGTTATGAGCTTATGTTAATTTTTAAACATCTTCTTTTCTTAGAAAATAATAAGAATTGTAAGCATCCTCCTGTGGTAAAGAATGGGGTCGTTGTAGATGGGTTACTGGCAAGCTATACAACAGGATCCTCAGTGGAATACAGATGCAATGAGTATTACTGAAGGGATCAAAAATCTCTCATTGTGAACGAGGAAAATGGTCATCCCACCTGTTTGCTTGGGTAAGAAAGAGAACATATTGAACGTCTGTGCTTGTACTTTCATGTGATTTTCTTATAGTCTTTCATATCATGAAAATGATGATTTTGTATACATCTTTTTTTCCCAAGTGTTTTCACCTCTCATTTCTTTAAGTAGAAAGTCCCTAAAATCTCAGCGTCTAGGACTACATTAATTCTTTTCCCCTTCTTTTTCATTGTTGCAAATCATATGTAACATAAAATTTACCACTTTAATGTACAATTTTTTTAAGTGTACATTTGTAAGTTTACAAATTCTGAGTGTGGAATTCAGGGGCATTAAGTATATTCACATTTTTGAAACAAATTACTTTTTGGATTGCCTTTCTTCTAGCTAAAATTCCCTCTCTACTATATACCCCTCAACATCTCTGCTTGTATTGCCCTTAGAATGTAATTTGGTGAAGAATAATTAGTCCTATTGTTTCCTTGGTAGAATATATTGTTAACAGCTTTTTACCACCACATCCTCACCCAAATGGATACATTTGTTACATCTTCTGGATTATATAAAAGTGTTTGTTAATAACTTTGATAACAGTCTTCTGAATGTTTTCACACAGGCACACATACACACACACACTCCACAAAAATGCTATCATAAGATACAGAGGTATATAAGATTTTTTTCACTCAAAATATATTATAAACATGGTTTGTCATACTTCTACAATATATACTTCAATGACTGCCTAGTAGTCCATAATGGAGATTAACATATGTAATTTAACCAGTTTATTGATTGATGTTTAGTGTTTGACATTTTTATATTCCAAACAGTACACTTCCAAGTAAATCTTTGTACATGTTAAACTTATTTATTTTTATTAAAAATAATTATGAGATTTTGTAATTTTAATTCATTTTCTATTAATTACCAAATTACCTATCAGAAAGTTTGTTCTGATTTGTTAACCCTACCATAAATGAATTAAAGTAGTACTTGCCTTAATCTTTGTTAACTGAATATTTTAATCTTGACATTTTTTGTTAAGCAGGCAAGCAAGCACAGTTGCTTTGATTTTTTTAAGAATTAATTAATTTGGAATTTTTCAATTTTCTATTGGCCACAGGTTTTTTTTTCATGGATAAATTTTTTTTTTTTTTTTTTTTTTTTT
>PVKP010050454.1:0-13396 GCA_004027715.1 Plecturocebus donacophilus | reverse complement strand
AGTGAGGCGGAGAGAGATAGAGAGGCAGAGAGAGACAGGGAGGTAGAGAGACAGTGAGGCAGAGAGAGACAGTGAGGTGGAGAGAGACAGTGAGGCGGAGAGAGACAGTGAGGCAGAGAGAGAACCATAAGAAAGGAGGGCGGATGGAAACAGAAGGGAAGTAGGGGAAGGGAGGGCTTTGGGATCTGAGTGGCAGGTGGGGCCTGGGGAGGACGGGGAGGGGATGTCCAGTCCCTTCGGATCTGAAAATACTGGGGACCCCAATAATCCAGGGAGACCGAAGGGGGTTGTTGGGCAGAGGGATGGGGACCAGGAGGCTGGGCGTGAGTCACTTCCTGGGCCTAAGGGAAGGAATGACTCACCACTCATCCGCCCCAATTCAACCCTGGAGGGGGCTCCCAGGGGAATTCTGGGGTGGGTTGTGAGCACTGCTTCGGAGGGGAGTGTCTGGGGTGCAGATTGGAGGTGTCCTTCCCTGAGGTGGGTGGAAGGCAGAGAACCCCACTCCCGCCTCCACGCTCCTTCCAGCTGGGTTAAACGGAGGCTGAAACACTCCAGCCCAAGCCTGTGTCCCCTCCCCAGCCGGCGTCAGGCTTTCCCTCTTCCTCCTCTCCGGCCACAGGGCTTGGCTAGTTCCTCCCTTGGCCAGGACCCCAGTTCCTCTTTGCAGATCAGACCACGAAATGAGCTTCCCTGGCACGACTGATCTAGGCAGATTCATCTCCAACTCCCAAAGCCCCAGGTAACTTCGTTAAAGCTCAAAATCGCTCTAAGAGGCAGGGGCTGTGTTGACACCCATTCTACAGATAGAGAAACTGAGGCTTGGAGCCCAGAAAAAGATCAGGAAGAATCCAGTGACCAGAAAAGGCTGGGGAAGGAGGAATGGAGAGGCTGAGGTCCCTGGGGCCCCAGGCAGGGTTCTTTTGTGCCTCTCCCCTCTGCATGGGCTGAGCTGGGCTCTCCACCCCCACACTGAGGCGAGAGGGCCTGGCTGCCTCCATCTGGGTCCTTGGAAGTGGCCCAAACAGAAGCCGGGAGAGGAGCTGCTGTTCTAGGTTGAGTTCCATCTGGTTCGCATTCTCTGGGCGGAGCCCTGAGCCGTTAGTTTCCTTTGGAGAGACCCAGGGGCGGGGGGCGGGGCAGTCACCCCTTCTTTAGGCTTCCTGCTAAGGACCTCCAGACGATTCCCCAAACCCACCGGGGTCTTACCCGAATTTAATAATCATCATAATTTATTGTTTATTCATTTATTTTGACACAGGGTCTCACTGTCCCCCCAGGCTAGAGTGCAATGGTGCATTCTCGGCTCACTGCAACCTCTGTCTCCCAGGTTCAAGTGATTCTCCTGCCGGCCTCCTGTGTAGTTGGGATTACAGGCACAGGCTGCCACACCCGGCTAGTTTTTTATTTTAGTAGAGATGGGGTTTCACTATGTTGGCCATGCTGGTCTTGAACTCCTGGCCCCAACCAGTCTGCCCGCCTCAGCCTCCCAAAGTGGTGGGATTACAGGCATGAGCCACCTCGCCCAGCCTTATTATTTATTTATTTTTTGAGATCAGATCTTGCTCTGTCACCCAGGCAGGAGTGCAGTGGTGCAAAGACAGTTCACTGCAGCCTCAACCTCCTGGGCTCAAGGGATCCTCCCACTTCAGCCTCCAGAGCAGCGAAGACGACAGGCACAAGCCCGGCTAATTAAAAAAAATTTTTTTTGGACAGGCGCGGTGGCTCACACCTGTAATCCCAGCATTCTGGGAGGCTGAGGCGGGTGGATCACGAGGTCAAGAGATCGAGACCATCCTGACCAACATGGTGAAACCCTGTCTCCACTAAAAATACAAAAATTAGCAGGGCATGGTGGTAGGTGCCTGTAATTCCAGTTACTCAGGAGGCTGAGGGAGGTGAATCGCTTGAACCCGGGACACGGAGGTTGCATTGAGCCAAGAGAGCAAGACTCCATCTCAAAAAAAGAAACATTTTTTTTTTTTGGTAGAGACATCTCGCTGTGTTGCCCAGGCTGGTCTCCAACCCCTGGGCTCAAGAGACCCGCCTGCCTTGGCCTCTCAGTGCTGGGATTGCAGGTGTGAGCCACCGCGCCCGGCCAACAATGTTGCAATACCATCTACCGACTTCTCACTGTGAACCAGGAACGGTGTGCGTCCTAACTCAACCCTGAAAACATTCTCACTTGGAGATGGGCTGTGCTCCACCTTACAGATGAGAAGTGAGGCGCAGAGGCTCTGTGACTTGGCCCCGGTGACACAGACAGCCAGGGCAGGGAATCCCCGGGAAGCTGGGTCTTGGCAGCTGCACCCGCCAGGTGTGCCCCCAAGAACCCCAAGGTGGGCTCTTATCTCTCTCTCTCAAGCCCAGAGTGGGTGCTGGGCTGACACCTGCTACTTGGGGCTGGCCCAGGGGAGCTGTGTCCCTGTGGTCCGGGAAGTTCTGGTTTTTGCCTCAAATGTCATTTCTTCACTCTCTTTGTTGCCCCGTTGCTGAGGCAACCAGCTGACCTGATAACCGTTACAGTCACCTTGGGTGGGGCGGGAAAGGGAGTCGGGGGAAGTCACAACCAAAGTCAAATTCAAACCCACAGCCGCCGAAGTCACTTCCACCTGCTGCTGAGCCCCAGCCAGGTCTGTGGGAAGCAAGAACTGGGGTCCCTGGGGCTGCCCTGCCGCTGAAACTGTGAGAGACATATTGGGGGTACCCTGGCCTGGAGAAGTCCTGGCCTCTCGCTTCCCCGCCCTCACCCATGTCCTTCTATGCGCTGTGCTAAGGGCGGAGGCGCTCTGGGTCCCGGCACTCACTTTTTGCCCCCTTCCTTCCCCGTGCCTCAGTTTCCCCTCTTAGGGAGCAGCTGCCAAATTGGCTCCAGTAGAAAGCTTGAGGGTCTCTCCTGGCAGGGGAGCAGGCTCTGAGAGCACCCTGGCGTTCCTGCCGGGGTGTGGGGGTGCCCAAGGACCAGCAGCCCCTCTCCCCATGGGCCCCGGAGTGCCTGCCTGACCGTGTGGCTTCCTCCATCACAGGCTTCACAGCCAGCAGCAGCGCCTCCCATTTCTCAGGCGCAGCCATGGGATCCCAAGGGACCTTCCTCGCCCCTCCCAGCGGGGCCCCCAAAGTTCTTACCGAGAAAGACGCGGCCTCCCATGGCAGGAGCTGCGGGCAGGAGCGGCGGGATCGGCCCGGCCCGGGAAAAAGTGGGTTGGACAGGGCTGTCCCGTCTCGCAGGCTGGGCAGCTGTGCAGGGTGTCCCGAGGCCAGGACTTTATGAAGGAGGGGGACGGGCAGCCGCTGGCCCAGGGCCCTCCCCGGAACTGGCGGGGCAGCTGGAAGCCCAGCAGGAAAGTGCAATAAAAACACAGAGCCGGGGACGCTGCACACACACGCGCGCACACACACACACGCACACACACGCACACACACGCACACACACACGTGCACTCGATCAGCAAGAATGAAGTACAACCTGCTTTCAAAACCCTCTGCTGGAGTTTCCACCCCGTGGCTCTGACGCACCCTCAGGCCTCTGTGTGTCGGGGCTGGTTGCTGTGAAGGGAAGGTGTGGCAGCCGGCAGGGAGGGCGGGCGGGCGGTCTTGCCCCGGGCCACTTGGCTCTTGCTGGGGCAGGCGCGCAGGGGCCTGGTCAGAAATAGCTCTGGGCTCCCACTTTGGTGGGGCTCGCCCTGTGCCCGGAGCTTTGGCATGCCAGAGTTGGCAGAGCCTGCATCTCAGCTGGCCGTACCTTCTCCTGCCGTTTTCCAAATGAGGAAACTGAAGCCGAGTGCAGAGGTTCACACCTGTGATCTCAGCACCCTGGGAGACTATGGCAGGAGGATCACTTGAGCTCAGGAGTTTGAGACCAGCCTGGGCAACATTGAGAAACTCTGTTTCTACAAAAAAATAAAAAAGTAAAAAATAAAAAGTACAATTTTTTTTTTTTTTTTTAAAGACGAGGTTTCACCATGTTGATCAGGCTGGTCTTGAACTCCTGACCTCAGGTGATCCGCCCACCTTGGCCTCTAAAGTGCTTGGATTACAGGCGTGAGCCACCACGCCCAGCAAAAGTACAAAATTTATCCAGCTTGGTGGCAGATGTCTGTGGTCCTAGCTACTACTACTCAGGAGGCTGAGGAAGGGAGGATCACCTAAGCCAGTAAGTTTGAGGCTGCAGTCAGCTGTGAATGCACCCCTGCACTCCAGCTTGGGTGATAGAGGGAGACCCTGTGTCAAAAACGGTAAGGACCAGGCGCGGTGGCTCACACCTGTAATCTCAGCACTTTGGGAGGCCGAGGTCGGCAGATCACCTGAGGTCGGGAGTTCAAGATCAGCCTGGCCAACATGGTGAAACTCCATCTCTACTAAAAATTCAAAAGTAGCTGGGTGTGGTGACACATGCCTGTAATCCCAGCTACTCGGGAGGCTGAGGCAGGAGAATCGCTTGAACCTGGGAGGCGGAGGTTGCAGTGAGCCGAGATTGCGCCATCTCATTCCAGCCTGGGTGACAAGGGCGAAACTCTGTATCAAAAAAAGAAAGAAAAAGAAAGAAAGAAGGAAGGAAGGAGAGAAAGAAGGAAGAACAGAAAGAAAGAAAACGGAGGCACCATAGTGTCCACGTAAATAGGAGCCAGGGAGGGAGAAGGGGCCCTCTTCCAACGCCAGGCAGGTGCTGAGAAGAGACGATTCACTGCACAGAGCAGACCCCCTATCTTTCTGGTCTTTCTTTTTTTTTTTATTTTGGAACGGAGTCTCGCTCTGTCACCAGGCTGGAGTGTAGTGGTGCCACCTCGGCTCACTGCAACCTCCGCCTCCTGGATCCAAGTAATTCCCCTGCGTCAGCCTCCCGAGTAGCTGGGACTACCAGCGTGCACTACCACGCCCAGCTAATTGTTTGTATTTTAGTAGACGCGGTTTCCCCATGTTGGCCAGGCTGGTCTCGAACTCCTGACCTCCAGATCCACATGCCTCGGCCTCCCAAGATACTGAGATTACAGGCATGAGCCACCGTGCCGGGCCTTTCTGGTCTTTCTAAGCCAGTTTCCTGCTGTGGGAAATGTATATTTCAGAGGCCCCTGGGCACTTCGATAATCAACAGAGAATCATGTGATAGGAGTGTTCTTTCCTTTTTGGATAAATCACATGATTAGCTTGTCTCTTGGGCTACCTAATAATTTTTTTAAACGCTGTTTTTTTTTTTTTAAAGAGATCTTACTCTGTCACCCAGGCGGGAGTGCAGTGGCAACATCATAGCTCACTGCAGCCTCAAACTCCAGGGCTCAAAGGATCCTCCAGCCTCAGCCTCCTGAGTAGCTGGAACCTCAGCTGTGTGCCATCACGCCTGGCTAGTTTTTTCTTAATTTTTAAAAAAAAATCTTTGTAGAGACGAGGTCTCACTATGCAGCCAAGAAAATGCTATTATTTATAGAGCACTTAATCTGTACCAGGCCTGGTCCTAAATTTAAAAAAAATCTATTTTAACTCATTTACTCCTGAAAACATCTGCAATCACATTGCCATTCCCGTTTTACAGAGGAGGAAACTGAGGCACAAATGACTCACCCAGTCCAGAATATTTACAGGCGGGCAGCCCAGCCTCGGAGTCCCCTGGCTGAGCCCAGGAGAAAGTGTCTGCTGGGTGCTAAGGTGTCTTTAACGCCTCCGTGACCCTGAGGCTTAGCAGACGTCTGTATCCAGCCAGCATCCAAGGACTTGGTTTTGGGTTCCTTATATTCATATTTATTTTTGGGTTTCCCTACTATTTGGGGCAATGAGGAGGGTTTTTCAATGAGGATGGCGAAATCAAGTCTCCTTGTTTGTTACATGAATAAATTCAAGATTCAGAAGTGATGGATGCTAAGGAAAATATAGTTCAATTGTTCAAAGGGGGAGATTGCAGCTATGGGGAAAAAAAGTCACTAACGACTGAAGTCAGAGAACTATCGTCCTGGGAGCAACCAAGCATCCCCAGTCGTAGAATTTACGCCTTCCTGTCCCGGGCTCCAGCTGGTGGTGGGCTGGGAGGGGTGGCCAGGGGCTGTGGGGAGAGGAATGAGCACCCGCAGAAGCTGGAGGAAGTGGCCAGACCAGCTTTGGAGGGATTTTGCCTTTTTTTTTTTTTTTTTTCTCAGCCAGAAATCCCAGCTCGAACCGCAGGGCTCAGTGTCCCTTCTCTGCAGATGAGACGGGCAGGTCAGACAGCCGGTGCCTGCAGAGTCTCAGGGAGGCTGATGCCCGGCTTCGGCCCTATACCCCATTCACGGCGATCATCGACACTTTATTGTATTTTGCTTTATTTTACAGACACAACCTGCTGCTGCCCAGGCTGAAGTGCCGTGGTATGATCATAGCTCACTCCAGCCTCCAACTCCTGTGTTCCAGCGATCCTCCCACCTCAGCCTCCCAAGTAGCTGGGATTACAGGTGGGCACCACCAGGTTTTTAAATTTTTTTAAAAATTATTTTCTTAGTTTTATTTTTTTCATTTTTCATTTTTTTTTTTTTGTAGAGACAGGGTTTTACCATATTGGTCAGGCTGGTCTCAAACTCCTGACCTCAGGTCATCCACTCGCCTCAGCCTCCCAGAGTGCTGGGATTACAAGTGTGAGCCACTGCGCCCAGGCTTTAATTCTTTTTTCTTTTTCTTTTTCTTTCTTTTTTTGAGACAGAGTCTTATTCTGTTGCCCAGGTTGGAGTGCAGTGGCTCCATCTCGGCTCACTGTAACCTCTGCCTCCTGGGTTCAAGCAATTCTCCTGCCTCAGCCTCCCGAGTAGCTGGGACTACAGGTGTGTGCCACCACAACTGGCTAATTTTTGTATTTTTAGTAGAGTCGGGGTTTCACCATGTTGCTCAGGCTGGTGTTGAACTCCTGACCTCATGATCTGTCCGCCTAGTCCTCCCAAAGTGCTGGGATTACAGGCGTGAGCCACCGCACCCAGCCTGGTTTTATTTATTTGTTTTTCTTTTTTTTTTTTCAGATGAAGTCTTGCTCTGTCACCCCGCTGCACCCAGTGTGCAGTAGTGCGATCTTGGCTCACTGCAAGCTCCACCTCCCAGCTTCAAGTGATTCTCCTGCCTCAGCCTCCCAACCAGCTGGGACTACAGGCCTGCACCACCATGCCTGCGTAGTTTTTTGTATTTTTAGTAGAGATGGAGTTTCACCATGTTGGCCAGGCTGGTCTCAAACTCCTGACCTCAAGTGATCCACCTGCCTTGGCCTCCCAAAGTGCTGGGATTACAGGGGCAAGCCCTGCCCCCGGCGGCTGTCTTGAGTCTCTCCAGTACTTCTCAGCATCTCCCTTCTTCCTTTGCAACCATCTGCCCTGGAGGCGCACTAGGCTGTCAGCCCGGAGAGTGACTTTTGTCTTGTTCTCTGCATAGCGCCAGCACAGAGCCTGTCCTGAGTGGGGCCCCATATGGTAAACCATGCAAATTAGCAGCCCTTCTGCCACTCCACTCCTCCGCCCCCAGCTAAAGGAAGCCTCCTTCAGCCTGGCTGATCTGTCCCTGTTGGGGTGTCTGCCTATGTTCCTCCCTCTCTTTGTCCTGAAGTCTCAGTCCCACTGACCTATTGTGCAGCTTCTGGACAACCTCGTGACTTTTGTTCTGCAATGGTTGGGGTGGGGGAATGTGGTCCTCATTCGTTAAAAGAGGAACTGGCACCTGGGGGCTTCAGGCCACTGGTCCCAAGTTGCTCAGCTCAGAAGTAACCCAAGATTGCCTGTCATCCCAGCTACTCCGGAGGCTGAGGCAGGAGAATTGCTTGAGCCCAGGAAGGGGAGGTTGCAGTGAGCTGAGATCACACCACTGCACTCTAGCCCGGGCAACAGAGTGAAAAGAAAAAAAAAGAAGCAACCCAAGATTATCCAACCAATAATAATAATGGTATTATTAATTATATTAGTGTATATGTATATATATATGTATTTCAGATGGAGTTTTGTTCTTATTGCCTAGGCTGGAGTGCAATGGTGAGATCTTGGCTCACCGCAATCTCCACCTCCTGGATTCAAGTGATTCTCCTGCCTCAGTCTCCTGTGTAGCTGGGATCACAGACATGCACCACCACGTCCGGCTAATTTTTTTGTATTTTTAGTAGAGACAGGGTTTCACCATGTTGGCCAGGCTGGTCTTGAACTCCTGACCTCAGGTGATCCATCCTCCTCGGCCTCTCAAAGTGCTGGGATTATAGCCGTGAGTCACCATGCCCAGCCTCCCTTTTGGGCTGTGTGGTCTCAGGCAGGTGATGTGGCCTCTCTGTGCCTCAGTTTCCCCATCTGTGAAATAGTCAGAACTTCTCTGGGTGTCCATGAGGATCAGACTGGAGGGAACGCATTGCAGAAGCGCAGCTGGGTGTAGACACTCAATAAACAAGAGGAGCTGGTGTTAGGATGATCTCGGAGTGAGGTGAACTGTCTCTTTGCTGCCCTCTGCAAGGGGGAAGGAGACCAGGAGACCCCAGAGCCCCACTTTTGGGCTTCTTATTTTGCCAGCCCATGCCCAGCACCCGCACAAGCCTGGGCTGAGGTGGGGGGTCAGATGGGGTCTCCGGGTGGAGGGGGCATAACAGGATGCCCCCTGGCTGGGAGACAATGGCAGAGGAAGAGGCCGGGCAGCCCCCACGCGGATGAGCCCTGCAGCTGGCTCCAGGAGGGCGGCGCAGCTATTGTGAGACTAGACAGCTGTCCCTGTGCCAGGAAGCCCCAGAGAACGGGAAAGAGGGCGGGAAGCTCGCTGGCCAACCCTGACCCCCAACGCGGGGCAGGTCCCACTATGGTCTATTTCTCCTCCAGCATGCTGAACACCTGGCTCCCCGGAGCCTGGCCCATCAGCATGCATCTGGCCCAGGGGGTCCCCACGACAGATCCCAGCTAGCCCCACTGATGCCTCCCTAACCTCTTGCTCCCCACGTATCCCAGCCCAGCCTGGGGATTTTGGAGGCCGCACTGATCTGGGCTGTATTTATAGTTCTCTGGTGCCGCTGAGCCAGCTTCTAAATATAGAAGTCCAGCTATGTGGGGCCTCGGCCCTGGAGCAGAGTGGGAAGGAGCCATTCCTGCCCATCCGTGCCTCCCCGCCCACCCCAGAGACCACCCAGGCCTCTCAGGCTCCTGGGGTCAGGGCTGCAGGCGTCTCTGGTGCCGAAGGGGAGCCCAGGAGGAGCCCAAACATAGTGAGGACAGAAGCAAGAGGCCAGGATGGCTCAGAGGGACACGACCGCCAGGCCTCGTGCTCCAGGGCCAAGGGGGAGCACATGTGTTTGTGCCCTGGGGTCCCCCAACCTGGTTCCTCTTCTTCCTCCTTCGCCCCAGGAGCCACTATGGGAAGAAAAGGGGGTTGCAGGCTGCGTGTGGTGGCTCATGCCTGTAATCCCAGAACTTTGGGAGGCTGAGGCAGGCAGATCACCTAAGGTCGGGAGTTTGAGACCAGCCTGGCCAACATGGCGAAATGCCGTCTCTACTAAAAATACAAAGATTAGTTGGGCATGGTTGTGGGCACCTGTAATCTCAGCTCCTCAGGAGGCTAAGGAAGGAGAATCGCTTGAACCCAGGAGGTGGAGGTTGCAGTGAGCTGAGATCTCGCCATTGCACTCCAGCCCAGGGAACAGCAAAACTCTGTCTCAAAAAAAAAAAAAAGAAAGACAAGGGGGTTGAGCTGTCGGCTTAGTGTTCTTGGCTTCTAGGAAATGAAGCACTTCAGGAAGTGGCAGGGGCGCCCCCAAACCCCAAACAAACTAGCGCCTTAGTAACCCACTTCCTCTTCCCCACGGGCGCTGAGTTCACTGGTTCCCTGGCAGGGGGCCGTGACGTGGGGTTGGGGGCAGGGTTATAAATAGACGGTATATAAGCAGCCTCAGGGACCGCTGAGCAGGAGTGACCAAAGCAGAGGCCAGGTCTTCATGGGCAGCTGGGCCCGAAAGTGTCCCCAGCCTCGGCCCCTCCCAGAGATCACCAAGATTTGGGACACTAAGGAGGAAGTGAGGGGTGAATTGCTTAAAAAAGTATCACTAGTCCTTCAAGGCAATCTACAAACACGATGGTCATTAAGTCATTAATAAAACCCTAACACTTTCTCAGCGGTAACTTTATAAAGCAATTGGAATGTTATACAGCCGTGAAAAAAACCTTCAGGGAGGTGCAGGTTTTTGGAGGGGGGACAGAGTCTTGCTGTGTCACCCAGGCTAGAGTGCGGTGGTAAGATTTCGCCTCATTGCATCCTCCGCCTCCCAGGCTGAAGCAATTCTCCTGCCTCAACCTCCCTAGAAGCTGGGATTACAGGCACATACCACCATGCCTGGCTCATTTTTGTATTTTTAGTAGAGATGGGATTTCACCATGTTGGCCAGGCTGGTCTCAATTGCCTGACCCTCACATGATCTGTCCACCACAGCCTCCCAAAATGCTGGGATTACAGGTACATGCCACCATGCCCATCCACGCCCCTTTCTTACATTTAAAACCTGAATGAAGTTGAGGGGAAAAAAATCTTAAATTGCAGTGTGACAGATTCCATGGTAGAATCTTGAGCAGAAAAAGTCTCCAAGGCCCCATAGGAAAAAGGTACCTTGCGAAAAACCTCAGACGCAAAGATAATAAAAGGAGATTTGGTTTCAGAATACAAATATATGCAAGAAGACTTTAAAAAATAAACAAGGCAGCCAGGTGCAGCGGCTCATGCCTGTAATCCCAGCACTTTGGAAGGCCGAGGCGGGCGGATCACCTGAAGATGGAGTTCGAGACCAGCCTGACCAACATGGCGAAACCCCATATCTACTAAAGGTACACAAAATTAGTCGGGCATGGTGGTGGATGCCTGTAATCCCAATTACTCAGGAGACCGAGGCAGAAGAGTCACTTGAACCTGGGAGGCAGAGGTTGCAGTGAGCCGAGATTGCACCAGTGCACTCTACCTGGGCAACAAGAGTGAGACTGTACCAAAAAAATTAAAAATAAAATAGGCTGGGCGAGGTGGCTCACACCTGTAATCCCAGCACTTTGGGAGACTGAGGTGGGTGAATCATGAGGTCAGGAGTTCAAGACCAGCCTGGCCAACCATGCTGAAACCCTGTCTCTACTAAAAAGACAAAAAATTAGCTGGGTATGGTGGTGGGTGCCTGTAATTCCAGCTACTTGGGAGGCTGAGGCAGGAGAATCGCTTGAACCTGGGAGGCAGAGGTTGCAGTGAGCCGAGATCGCACCACGGCACTCCAACTGGGGTGACAATGGGAGACTCCGTCTCAAATAAATAAAAATAAATAAATAAATATAAACAAGGCTGGGCCGAGTGCAGTGGCTCATGCTTGTAATCCCAGCTACTTGGGGAGGCTGAGATGGGAGGATCTCTTGAGTCCAGGAGTTCGAGACCATCCTGGGCAACATAGTGAGACACCCCCATCTCTACAAAAATAAAAATAAAAAATTCGCCAGGCGTGGTGACTCACACCTGTGGTCCCAGCTACACAGGAGGCTGAAGTGGAAGGATGGCCTGAGCCCGGAAATTCGAGGTGGCAGTGAGCCGTGATTACACCACTGCACTCTAGCCTGGGCGACAGAACAAGACCCTGTCTAAAAAAAAAAAAAGAAAAATTAACTGAGGAAAAGAATAGGGGTAAGAATATTTGAGGTGATGGTGGTCAGCAGGATAAGTATGGGAACATGGGGACAAGGTCATGTCTCAGTTCTTGGTGGGGGGAGGCTCATGGGTGTGCCTTTCTTCCTTATTTTTTAATTTACGTATTTTTTTTTGAAGTAAAATTCTTTTTTTTTTTTTTTATTAAAGACAGGGTTTCACCATGTTGGTCAGGTTCGTCTTGAACTCCCGACCTCAGGTGATCCGCCCGCCTTGGCCTCCAAAGTGCTTGAATTACAGGCGTGAGCCACCACGCCCGGCCAGTAAAATTCTTTATTCCTGCAAATTGTACAATGCACATAGAAGTTTCCACATATAAAAGTTTCCTAAAATGATGGCTTTTTTTTTTGTTGTTGTTATTTTTTTGAGACAGAGTCTTTTGCTTTGTTGCCAGACTGGAGTGCAATGGCGTGATCTCGGCTCACTGCAACCTCTGTCCCCCAGGTTCAGCGATTCTCCTGCCTCAGCCTCCCAGGTAGCTGGGATTACAGGTGGCTGCCACCATGCTTGGCTAATGTTTGTATTTTTAGTAGAGACGGGGTTTCACCATATTGGCCAGGATGGTCTCGATCTCCTGACCTCATGATCTGCCCACCTCGGCCTCCCAAAGCGTTGGGATTACTGGTGTGAGCCACCGTGCCCAGTGTCTCTTGCTCTGTCATCAGGCTGGAGTGCAGTGGTGCAATCTCGGCTCAGTGCAACCTCAGTCCCTCGGGTCCAAGCGATTTTCCTGCCTCCGAAGTAGCTGGGATTACAGGTGCGCGCCACCACGCCCAGCTAATGTTGGTGTATTTTTAGTAGAGACAGGCATGAGTCACGGAGCCCAATGAAAATGATGACTGTTTAACGTAATGTCATGTGACGCAGGTATGTGGTGTTTTGAGGTTATATTCAGACGTGATTTTATCAGAGACCAAAGCAAAAACAAACAGAATTCTGAAAAGAGTTTGTATCAAGGAAGATAAAATGGGCCAGGCAGAGTGGCTCAAGGCTCTAATCCCAGCACTTTGGGAGGCCAAGTCTAGAGAATCCCTAGAACTCAGGAGTTCGAGATCAGCCTGGGCAACATGGTGAACCCCATCTCTGCAAAAATTAGCCAGGAGTGTTGGAGCGTGCCTGTAATCCCAGCTACTCAAGGGGCTGAGGTGAGAAGATCTCTTGAGCCCGGGGGTTCGAGGTTGCAGTGAGCTATGATCTCACCGTTGCACTCCAGCCTGGGTGACAGTGTGAGACTCTGCCTCAGAAAATAAGTAAGTAAAACAAAATTGATCATGGATAGACCGATGGTCCCAAGAATTACATTGATTCACGGATTCTATAAACCTGAAGCTCTATACAAACATTTAAAAAAGAATTTAAAAATGTTTAACGGTTTTAAGGAGAAGCACTTAGAGGAAGCAAAGGAGAGAGTAGGGTGAGGGAGGGGAACAGCTGGGGGGTGGGAGTCAGGGGTGGGGAACTGGCTGCAGCCAACAGGAAGCCCCGAGCTGGGCACGCTGTGTGACACTTAGTGGCGTTTTCGTCACTTTCTTGCAGCTCTTGGCGCCTTCCCCATTTTGCAAGGGCTTCTGAGCGGGGTGGTGCTGATGTTCCAATAAGGATGGTCAGGCTTCTGGGGGCACTGTGAGGAGAGGGGGTCTCAGAATCCTTCCCCTGACTTACGGTGGGTAGGGAAGGGCAGGGAGGAAGGGGGCTTATTTAGGCTGGTGCCCACGTGGGTCAAACCCTCCTCATGCCGCTGGGCCTCTTCTGTTGTGGGCTTATGGGTTCCCGA
>PVKP010050453.1:0-13393 GCA_004027715.1 Plecturocebus donacophilus | reverse complement strand
AAGAAAAGAATTTTCAACCCAGAATCACATATCCTGCCAAACTAAGTTTTAAAAATGAAGGAAAAATAAAATTTTTCACGAACAAGCAAGCACTCAGAGATTTCATCACCACCAGGCCTGTTTTACAAGATCTTCTGAAAGAAGCACTACAAACAGAAAGGAACAACCAGTATCAGTTATCTCAAAAATTCACCAAAACGCAAAGAGTATCTCCATAATGAAGAATTTGCATCAACTAATGGGTAAAAAAGCCAGTTAGCATTAAATTACAATATACTCACAAATACTAATATTAATTCTAAACTTAAATGGATACAATGCCCTAATCAAAGTCACAGACAGGCAAATTGAATAAAAAGTTAAAATCCATTGGTACACAGTATCCAGATCCAACTCACAATGATACACAAAGACTTAAACGGATGGAGGAAGATTTACTAATTAAATGGAGAGAACAAAAAAAAGCAGGAGTTGTAACTCTTGTCTCCGATAAAATAGACTTTAATAGTAATAAAGACGAAAAGAAACAAAGAAGGACATTACATAATGGTAGAAGGATCAATGTAACAACAGAAGTTAATGATTATAAATACATATGTACCTAATATAGGAGCACCCAGATACATAAGACAAGTTTTTATTGACTTACAAAGAGATTTGGACTCCCACACAATAGTGGCAGGAGATTTTGACATCACATTGTTACACCCATTCTGAAAGTGATTATATAACAGAAAGTGAATTACTCTTTAGTTTTTACATAGTATCTCACAGACCTAAATGAAATATTGGCTGACTGTTTGTTTGTTATTTTCTTCCTGTATTCCTTTCTGTCTCTGTTGTTAAGTATAATTGATGGCATAAAAGAGGTTTTTGATACCTTTTTAAGATTGCATTCCAGCCTGGGCAATAGAGCAAGAATTCTGTTCTCTCTCCCACTTTTTCTTTCTCTTTCTTTTTTCTCTTATAAAGAAAAAAAAAAAAGTACATGGACTTCTCATCTTTTTAAGGGCTGTTTTCCTTTGCATACTGATGAACACCAAAGTCAGAAATTTTTGATATTATAAAAAACATTGACATCATGAACATTTCTATATAAACATTTTTTAATACATATACCATAGCCCCAGAGGTAATTTCACTCAAAATAGAATTTCTGAATCAAATCATATGTGTTCTTATGCTTTTCATGGATGTTGCCACACTGTGCTGATTTATGTTTGTTCATTCCGAAAAAAAAAAAAATGCACCTCCCTCCTTTTTCCAAACTTATGTCAGTATGAATTCAGATTTTCTTCATACATTTCAACCACAATAACATCATGCAAATGATGGACTGCAGAAGATGTTATGGGAATCCAGCAGTCCTCCACAAGTCGTTGAAGAGATTCACAAAAATGTGAAACAATGTCTTAAATTTTTCTTCTAATTTTTTTGAAAGATATAGCTATCTTAGTAACAATATATGTATGTTAATGTATTACAGATTTAGTATTGTCATTTTTAAATGAATAAATAAAGATTTAAATTGTTCTCAGTTTTAATTTCTCTTATGGCAAATATCAATAGCTGTTACCCACATGAAGAAAAAAAGCAACTCTGTGGGGTCTTAATAATTTTTAAGAATATAAAGGGTACTGAGACCAAACAATTTTGGAATCACTGTGCTAAATAAATAACTTGATTTAGTCCTCATTAATAGCCTGTTAGGTAAGCAATATTATTATGCCACTTTGCAGATGGCAAAACTGAGGCATGGAGAGGTATAGTGACTTGTCCAAGGTTACCCAGGAATTAGAGAGGCGGGAGCTAGGATTTGAACCCATGTCACTGTGCTCTCCTGACTTCTTGTCTCCTGTGGTCCTTCCCTATCCTTCCAGGTCTGCGAGCTCTGCAAGGGAGTGGCCCCTCCTGACAGCCCTGTGGTCTACTCGGACAGGGCAGGCTACAGCAAGCAGTGGCATCCCACCTGCTTTGTGTGTGCCAAGTGCTCTGAGCCACTAGTGGACCTCATCTACTTCTGGAAGGATGGTGCACCCTGGTGCGGCCGCCATTACTGCGAGAGTCTGCGTCCCCGGTGCTCCGGCTGCGATGAGGTAGGAGATAGTGGTCAGATGGGATGGGGGGCTTGAGGGACACTGCTGAGGTTAAGAGCCTAGAGGCCAAGGGGAGTATAGCTTTGTGGATGATGTATTCTACAGATTGGGAAACTGAGATCAGGCCTCACTGCATGCTCTCAGCCTTCATTTTCTCATCTGCAAAATTAGGCAGACAACCATGGGATTGTTGAGATGGGTCAGACATAATGCCAGTAAATCCTGTCCTTGGCACAATGCCTAGCACTTAGTAAGTATTCAGAACATAGCAGGGTGCACCAGGAAGCACTGCCCGTGTTCAAACCTGTATCTGCATCTATTATTATTATAATCAGGTGGTTACCTAACTCCAGAGCCTCAGCTGAGCCTCAGTTTTACTGCTTATAAAACAGGATGAGATCAGCACCCATCCCCTAGAGTGGCTGTGAGGACAAACGAGATAATGCATGAAAATTCTTGGTACAGGACCTGACCTAGGAACTTATAAATGGCAGCTGCTGTTCATCTTATGAGAATATACTATAACAATATGAGAGTTAACATTAATGTGACACAATACAATACAATATGATAGATATGCTATGAAAGGGGTTCAAGTCTCTGATACTGGTTTGACAAAAGGAACTCTAAAATGTATTAATAATGGAAATACTAATTATGATCATAGTAAGTACTGTTTGCATGCCTTTAGCTGCAGGCAATATACTAACTTCATCTTTGGCACATACGAAGATTAGAAATGTCTTCTCTATATTGAACCAACATCTATTTTCTACCACCTTCTACGTATTGGTCACCATATGAAATTAAGACCCTGTAGTCCTCTTACCTAATAACTCTGTTATTAAGTGAAATTAAGAAGGAAAAGGACTGTCACAGGCCTGCCCTGGAGCCTCATTTTTGAGGTAACAACAGTATATGAACAGTAACAATTCTCCATCATTTATTAAGGGCTTACAGTGGGTCAGTAACTTGCTATATACAACAATCCTTCAGGGAGAGATAAGCATGATTTTTTTTCTCATTTCACATTTAAGAAAGGTGCAGCTCTGAAAGGTCAACGCTAATCAGATAGCCCTGACTTTATGTCAGTCAACATTCTAAGCCTTTCATATGTAGTTGGTCATTTGGCAATCATAGAACCTTATGGGATGGGAAGTATTTGTATCCCCATTTTACAGATGTGGAAGCTGAGACACAGGGGGATTAAGTAATTTTTCCAAAGTCACAAAGCTGGTAGATGTCTTAAGTGAAAACTCATACCCAGTTCCTGTTTGACTCCAGTATTATTATGCTCCTCTGCACTTCCTGAGCCTCAGGGGATCCTTACCATATATCTATTTCAAGTGTCCCTTCATTCCAAGCCCAAGTGACCCTCTGTATTCCTGTTCTTGATGATTGGTTATTAGCAACTTATCTATCCTTAAGCTTTCTTAACCAGGGTGTGTAATCCCATCTCAGAACTAAACTTTAGATTTGGCCCAAAGAGTATCACAGATGCTAGGTAAGTAAAACCTGCCCACGGGGAAGGATTTTTTTATTCCATCTGAGAAGCTAAGATGCAACCACAACCTTCACCAAATACTATTTTTACTGCCTCAAATTTATGCCAGATTTCTCTGCTAAGGCTTTCAAAAGTCAAAACAAGAAAAGGATAGATGAACCACCACCCTATAACTTGTCTTAAATACACCGTCTCTACCTAGGAACAGAAACTAGTCGTGCATTTCTCCCACTCCCTCCCCAGATAATATTCTCCGAGGACTACCAGCGCGTGGAAGACCTGGCCTGGCACCGAAAGCACTTTGTCTGTGAGGGCTGTGAGCAGCTGCTGAGCGGCCGGGCGTACATCGTCACCAAGGGTCAGCTTCTGTGCCCAACTTGCAGCAAGTCCAAACGCTCCTGAAGGGCTGCCCAGCCACAGCCAGAATCCACAGGATCCCACCCAGAAGGAGAACCAGGTGTACTGAGACCATCCTAAGGGTCTGATGTGACAGTGAGCAAGTGACATAAACAGTGATTTGCTTTTCAGTGAGAATATATATATATATATATATATATATTCTAGGTTGGGTGGTGGTAGATCCTTGTGGGTCAGTAGTTTCAAAACCAGAAATATTCTAAGAAGTCTTGGGATGGAGTTCTTTTTCTTTCTGTTGTTGTTTCCCAGCTACAACCAACTAAAGACACAAATGGCATTCTGCAAGGGGGTTCTGGGAGTAGTTTTCCAGAAAGCAATTCCGAGTGATCAAATCGCATAGCTATAAAATGTGCGTGCTTTTTTGTGGACACGGGAGCTCCACCAAGGGCAGGCTGGGATCCCAACTATCGCTTGTTGCCTCTTTTTCAAGTGGAATTTGAATTTTAAATAAACAACTTTTTGGCATGATAAACATATCAATAAAAGTTTTGTGAATTCTACATACACCCTTATCTAATTATTTACACCTTGGCAATGATTTTGCAACATCTATTTAACCCCACGACCCTGAATGCTGGTGATGGCAGAAAATACGGTAAAATGCTAATGTGCCTCTCTATCAATGTATGTCATCACACTTCCACTGGGAGTGTAGGCTTTGGGACAGAACCCCACACTGCCTGTTCCAGATACTTCCAGATCACTAATGTAACAAAGGTGTCTGTTTTATGGTGCACCAAGAAGTGACCTGCTGGGAACTGATGAGCTTCTCTTTAGCCAGGGACCTGACTCTGCTGCCCTCAGAGCCCAGGAAGACAGTGAATGAACCCCTCTGGGAATAAGACCAGTATTGGGGAGCTGCCAAACAGGGGCCACCTAACCTCCACCAACAGGTGCCACATGGGACATGGTGACTAATGTGGGCAGGTCTTTAAAAATGTGGCACTTTTTCAAATGCTGAAACAATTGAATTAAAATATTTTCAATAAAAATTAATCTAAAAAATTAAACAATGGTGCTTTTATGAGAAATCTCAATTTTTAATGTTGCCAACTAAACATTGAATGAGCCAAGAAGAATAGGTCTTTAGGCCAAATTTTATCTCCCTTTTATGGTCTCTCTGAACATTTTCAGGCCTTACATTAATTTCTTTCCCAAAATTTCTAAGAAAAATTTTCTACTGGGAATATAAGGATGAAAAAAGACACAAGTCCTAGGAGCTTATAGTCTGGTCATCAATGGTTTTCTTTCTTGAACTTTCTCATCTGCTGCCGAGTTTCTTTAACCTTACCATTCAAACTTTGCTCCGAGTATCTCTTACCTACAAAACCCCCATTCATGTGCTTTATAAGTTTGACCAAAGCCATTGTTATATCCTCCCAAGGCAGTGGTTTTCCAGCTCCTTTCTCTAGTCACCCTCAGTTTCCTAGTCATGTTCATCTCAAAGAGAAGTTTCAAGTGTGTCATTTCCTCCACTCAGTCTCCATGGCTCTTCATTGACTGCCAAGTTAACAACCAAGTCCTCACTTGGATGTTTGAATCCTTCCAAAAGTTGGCTTTGTTGTCTTTCTGGCCCTAGTGCCCTTTATTTCCCTAGATTTATATTCTCCTATTCCTCCTAAACATGCAGAACCTCCCTCTGCTTAAGCCCTTCCCTGTGCTTTTGCTAGCTGTGGCCTGGCTACCTGAAGGCCAACTCTGGCTGTTGAAATTCTGTTCATCCTAAGCATAACCTGCTTCTCTGGCCCTTTCCGGAAGCACCAGTGAAATATTCACCCATTCATCATTCATTCATCATTCCACAGATAGTCAGTGAGCACAGCAGAGTTCCAATTCCCATGCTGAATATAGGAGATACAGCATGCACAAAAACAACAGTGACTCCTACACCCATAGATGTTACAATCTGTGGGGGAGATGGGCCTCAAGCAAATACTCTCACAAGTCAATGCAAAATTACACCTACTATGCATGCTATAAAAGGAAGATTTGTGTAAACTGGACTTAGGTATATCGAGAGAGGTGCTCCTGGGAAAGTGACACTTGAACTGGGCTGTAAAGAATGAGTAGTCTTGCCAGGCCTAGTGGCTCAGATCTGTATTCCCAGCACTTTGAGAGGCCAAGGCAGGTGGATCACTTGAGCCCAGGAGTTCGAGACCAGGCTGGGCAACATGGGAAAACTCCATCCCTACAAAAAATACAAAAATTAGCTGGTATGATGGTATACCTATGGTCTCAGTTACTCTAGAGGATAACCTGAGCCCAGGAAGTCAAGGCTGCAGTGAGCCATGATCATGCCACTGCACTCCAGCCTGGGTGACAGAGTGAGACCCTGTTTCAAAAAAAAAAAAAAAAGATGAGTAGTTCCTAAGTTGGCAAAGAGGGAAAGGACGATGGGTACATGAATGGCACGTGCAAAGGCCCTGTGGTAGAAGCCCCACCAGTTTATTCAACACCTATTTGCTGGTGTTGGAAATACAGTGTGAACTTGACCCATGAATGGGACTGAAATAAGGTTGGTGTGGCAGAAGGACACAGCATGGTGAGGAGGGTGGGCCTGGGGCATGAGAGGTGGGCAAAACCAGCCTGCTCCAGTTTTGGGGCAATTCAAAAGACTGGTCTCTGTCCTAGGAGCAAGGGGTAGCCTTCAAACAGCTTTAAGCAAGGGCTGGTGATGGCTGGACAGGGAAATCATGAGATACATGATCTGTTCTCTGTTGAAACCCCAGCACAATGCCTGGTTGACTTTGTCCACTGGGTTACACCATCATGGGTGGGCTTGATCTCCCACAATAGTCCCCACGGGGCACCACCCAGAGCCATTCCTGCCTTTCTCATGTCTATTAATGACACCCACCCTTGCATTTGGAGCACCTGAATCATCTCTGGCACTCAAATCATTCTAGTCCTTTCTCTCCATCCTCCTTTTCCCTCTATCCCCAAAGTCATATCTCACCTTGAACATTTTCTGCTCAGATTGATAAGTCTCCCCGACAGGAACTCACCCTCTCTACCCACTGCTTTCAGATGAATTGCTCAGAAACACAGCCCTCATCTTGCACTCTCCGCTTCAAGAACAATCAGGGGTTCCCTATTGCACACACAGAAAAAAATTGAAACGATTTTACCTTGCAATCAAATTTCTTACTTTTCCTGCCCCAACCCTCCTTCCTTCCTGTTATCCTTTCAGAAGCCAAAAGGGGAGCTTGCAGTCACTGTGTGCACCCCTGCTTTCCTCACCTCTGTACCATCACTCAGGCTGTGTCCTTTGCTTGGAATTCCCCACACTGTGTTTAATTGCTGCTTCTGCCATGGGGCTGCAATCGCTGCATGGGATTCTGTACCAGAATTGGAAAGATCCACATTAACTTTTGCATGATTCTATCTCCCATGTCAGCGGGAAGAGGGGCTGCCATCTCACTCCTCTCACTCTTTAGGAAGACTTTCCTGCCTCACCCTCCCCTTGGTGTGTTTTAGGTGAACAAACAACTATCTGTAAGCTCATAATACCCCAGGCGTATAGTAATTCTTCTACAGCTTTTACTGGGCTATAATTATTTGTTCATGAAAGTCTTTCCCTATGAATTTCTTAAGAATAATCATATTATCTTTGTTTCCCCAAATCTTAGTACACATCCTGGCAACTAAATGAAAGAACAAACAACCTGGAATTCTGGGATGGTTTGTCTTTGTTAATGGCACTGTGTTCCAAAATGGCCAAGGTCAAATACAAAAATTTCAGATGGAGGCAGAAACTGCTGGCTGCCTACACACTGCCATCCTCCATCCACTTCCTTCTTCCTTCTAGAAAGAGCCCACTCTCCTTTACGTAAATTTGCTTTGCCAGCTTCCTCTGCAGCTGGAGAAAGTCCATGTGCCTCCATTACCAGCCACTAGGGCTTCTGCTTTGGGAGGGTCTTAGAAAAGTGTTCTTCCTTAATGAAAGGAGACAACTGCAGTAAACAGTCCTGTTTTTGTTTCCTTTTCTTTTGATAGAATTTCAAACTTACAACAAAAGTTACAAGAAGAGAACAAAGAGCCATTGGAGGGTGTTGCTGACACAATGCTTTATCACTCTTGAATATTTTTGTGTGTAATTCCTACAAATAAGGACATTCTCCCACATAGCCATAATACAACCATCAAAAGCAGAAAGTTAACACTGATGTGTTTCTACTAGGTAATCCTCAGATCCAATTCAAGTGTTACCAGCTGTCCCAATTAATGTCTTTCATAACAAAAATATTCAATCTAAGATCACACATTCCATTTAGTCATCTTGTCTCTTTAGTCTTCAATTTGGAAGTGTTCTTTGGTCTTTCCTGAACATTCATGACCTTGACATCTAAGAAGCTTAAAGGTTGTTCAAAGTTGTTGAGTTAGATATCCAGTAAATTGGGTTTGTCAGTTATTTCCTCAAAATTAGATTCAGGTTATGCATTTTCAGTAGGAATACCACAGAAGTGATGTTGTTTTCTTTCTGTTGCATCCAGTCAGATGATACAAGATTTTGATTTGTTCCATTAGTGTTGATGTCAATTTTGAACACTTGATAATGCCAGTATCAGCCAGATTTTTCCACTGTAAAGTCACTCTTTTGTCCTTTGTATTTAATAAGTATTTTTAGGGACTTTGAGATTATGTCAATATCCTGTTCCTCATCAAAATTCCACCCACTCCTTCTTAGTATTCATTGATGTTTACTGATCGATCTAATTATTACTATGATAGCTGCCAAATGTTTGTTTTTCTAATTCAATCATTTCTTTAGTGTTTATGAGCATTCTACTATAAGGAAAATCACTATCTTCTCCCCGTTTATTAATTCACTTATTTATATAAGTTTGGAGTTATGGATTTCTATTTTATCAAATTGTTTATTGTCTCCATATCCATATTTATTTTAATGCTCAAATTGTTCCAAATTATGGCCAAAGAAAGCTCCTTCAAACTGATTGCTATGTCCTTTGGACATGTCCCATCATTCTTTAAACACATTTTACATCTGGCACAATAATGTGCTCCATACCCATCTTTACTTTTCCTGCCACATCTTTGAAATCAGCCATTTCTCCAGGAGTTCCTTCTTAATCTGGCTGTTGTTGTGTTGGAACCATCTTAGAACTTTAAGGAGACAAGCGAACCAAGCCAATAGGTTTCCATGATTCAGTTTAAAGTTAAACAGAGCCTAGATACTGAGTTATGTCATGGAGACAGTGAACTAACTTCTAGACTGCTGGCTACATGAGACAATTGATTTTCTTATTTTCTATGTAGGGCACTACATTTCTTCATTTTGAAATATATTTATTTAACATATAGCTTTTCATTAGTGGGGATTTTGTCAATTATAACCAAAAACAATGTGATTGATACCTAAGATGTTTCATATTGTAGCCTGGGTGAATTACACATTTCTGAAGCCGTTACACTTCTTAGTTTATTTGGATTGTTTAAATTGACAAAAATTATATATGTTTATGGTCTATAACATGGTGTTTTGATATATGTATATATTGTGGAATGGTTCAGTCAAGCTAACATATCCATTACCTCACAGAGTTATCATCTTCTGTGGTGAGAACATTTAAAAAATATTGTCTTAGCAATTTTCAATCAAGCCTCTGCCATGGAGACACAAGCAATAGTGACATGAGTGCTTGACTCCCCGGGTTATCAGGCTTGGGCTCCAAATGTTTGGCTTCAAATATGAGAAAGTTACATGAAAGACGAAACCATGCAATGGTATGGCTGTTGGTTATTCACATCTCTCTCTGCCAAGAATGGAGATGACGCTGTGGAAGGAAGAAATGTGTTTTCTCCTTTTTCTCAGCTGTTATTTGCCTTAGGTCAGATGCTACTACTTTAAAGCAAAATGATCTCCTGGTCTGATTTCCTTGGTTCTCTAATAATGGAAACTGCAAGGATCAGCATAAAGTGTTCCTTTGTTCTAACCCTAGTACAACACCGCTTCTTGAAAAATGAAAGTATTTGGGCGTGCAAACAGAAGCAGTATTATTCAGGTCTCCCTTGTTGCAAGTGAGGGAAGTCCAATTCAAACTGGTTTAAACCTTTAAAAAAGGCAAGAAGGAATTTGCATTGTAGAATCTGTTTTCTAGTCAGAAAGTACAAGAGAAGGGCCAGCTTCAGGAACAACTGGATGCAGTAGTTCAAATTACAAGTTAAGTCTCTGCTTCTTTTTGCCATCTCTCTTCTGTTTTCCTTCACATTAGCCTTATTCTTAGGCAGGCTCACACAGACAGTCACAAACACAGCCACCAGTGGCAGCTGGGCTCACTTTTATCCTTGGAGCCAGTGAGCCAAATGAAAAAGGAGCATCTCTTTCTGGGGCTTTCCAGGGGTGGCTTTGATTGGCCAACAGGGGTTAGTCACATGCTTATCCCTTATCCAATCTCTGTGCCCAGAGGGTGGGGTACTCTGATTGGCAATGCCTTCATCATGGGTTGACCACTGTGGGGAAGAGGGAGGGAATAGAAAAGGATGACACCCAGATCGAATGAAGCAGTCCCTTTTATTTAAAAAAGTCCCTGTGAGAGCAACAGGAGCAAAACACAGAGAAGGAGCAATCTTGGAGAAGCTGGAAGAGAACCGACCCAAGGAATCCAAGAGACTAAGGCCGTGCAGGGCTGGGGAACAGAAGCTCTCAGGAGGCCCGGGTGGAGCTGCAGCAGAGCCAGAAGGGAAGCCAAGTGCCACTGCTCATCTTGAAGTCATTATAATCCCACTAGAATTCTCATTTGTCTTGATTTTTTTTAATTACTGGCAAGATAAGGCAAATGTTTTTAAAGGCCTAAATAAAATGATATTCCCTGAAGGAAATGTCTAGAGGGTTTTACTGTGGTCTTTTTTTTTTTTTTAATTCTATGAAAGATGATGGAGACTTACTAAACTGTTTTTATGGGAAAAGTTTAATAAATGCAAAGGATGTACTTCCATGAGTTCAAATATGGAAAGTTTTAAAATAGAAGAGTGACACAAGCAGCTAATGATCCCAATATATTAGAGTATGCAGGCTGTTGGCACAGGTTTCGGTTTTTAGTCAAATACATAAATTATGAAATATTGTTGTAATATTGTTAAATATTGTTACAAGGAATCACAAGCCTTTGCCCTACAAGGGAATGGTTTGTGCTTCAGTTGACAGGAGAGCTCTGTGGAGTTCATCTTCTGCTGATAAGGAGACAGGGAGAAGGAGCAGACGGGCAGGCATCCTTGGCCCGCACAAGGGGACCATCCAGTGCCAAAGCTGGAAGGAAGAAAATGCTCCAACCAAAGCCCCAGGCCAAGAAGAAAGTGTTTGTCTGTTCAGTACCTTTGCCCTGTGGTCCCTGTCTACAGGGGAAGTGTCTGTGACATCTTGGGCCAGAGCATGCAAACATTGAGCTTTCAGCTTATTCCTTCCTGAAAGGCCTTCCTTCCAGATGCTTCTGCCTTCCAAGTTTAGTACAAGTTCTCCCTCCTTCAGGAAGCCCCGCTGATTCCTCCAGATACTCCTTTAGGTTCTCAGAGTCTCAACTGACTATGTAATAGATTTGGCCCTTGATCACACTGTACTTATGTCGGACCCCATTTTGTCTTCTAAACAACGAGAAGCACACTCACTCATTAGTAGATTCTTGTATTCATTCAGTCACTGGGCGTTTACTCAGCACCTACTATGCCCCAAGCATTGTGCTAGGCCTTGGAAATCCAATAGTGGACACAGCAGACATGGTTCTTGTTCTAAAGGAGTGATGGTCTATCAGAGGAGAGCAACAAATAGACAATTATCTACTCAGGCCTGAATCCCATCTTATGTTCCTTTCCAAAGTATCCCCAGCCTCCCACAAATAGAAATTGCAGGAGTGCTCTTTCCCATTCACTGACCAAGTGGATCCAACAGGCCTGGCAGTGTAGCACTGTCATTAACAACATGGACTTAGGAGATAGACTGCCTCGGATTCTAATCCCGGCCCTGCTGTGGCGCTTTAGATCAGTCATTTCACTTTCTCCCCAAGTTTCTCCATTATAAAATGGAGATAGTCGTGGTTTTACTTTATGAGGTTGTTCTGAGGATTTAATAGGTTTATGCATGTTTAAAAGATTTAGAACAGCTCCTGGCACATAGGGGAGTATTCAGCAAGTAGCAGCCATTGCCCTTGTTGTTGCTGTTGTTTGTATTGCCCAGCAGGGAATCCTGGAAGATGACTCACTTGCAATCTCTTCTACTCTTGGAAACAGCAATTTTTTTTTTTTTTTTGAGACACAGTCTAGCTCTTGTTGCCCAGGCTGGAAATGCAATGACACAGTCTCGGCTCACTACAACCTCCGCCTCCCAGGTTCAAGTGATTCTCCTGCCTCAGCTTCCCAGGTAGCTGGGATTACAGGCGCCCACCACCACACCTGGCTAAATTTTTGTATTTTTAGTTTCACTATGTTACTCAGGCTAATCTCGAACTCCTGACCTCAGGCAATCCACCTGCCTTGGCATCCTAAAGTGTTGGGATTACAGGCATGAGCCACCACCCCCGGCAGAAAAACAGCAATTTAAAAAAATATATATTATGTATGTTTCTTAAAATCCATCAGCACAATTGCTCACTGATTTTCTTCTTTCTAGTTTGAGACCTTCCAGTAAATGCCCAAATGTTACCTCCCCACCAAGCAAGACGTTTCAACATCCTGATTCTCTCTCTCTCTCTCACACACAACACACACACACACACACACACACACACACACACAGAGAGAGAGAGAGAGAGAGAACTGTGAATGTAGATGCTGTTCTGGTGGAGTCTACCTGCCATTTCAAAGCCAAGCATTGCCTGACCTATATTTGTGCCATGCATGTTCTAAGAACAGTAAGTGGCTGTACTGACCCTCAGACTCATACCAGGTCCCACAAACTGTTAAGAGACTACCTGGGAAAAGCTAGGGAAATGTTATACTAACAGGTCTGTGCTTTTATGTCTCACCTAACTCGCCCTAGGATTCAAATTCAGAAACTGAAATTTCCAAAGGCCTTCAATTTAGAAAGTGGAGACCAGCATGTACCACAACATAGCTCCAGGAAGGTGATCTTCTAGAAAACTGCTTCTCAAACCTGAGGGCTTATAAGAATCACCTGGGGAACTGGTTAAAATTTGGACTTCGGTTCAGCAGGCCTGGGTGATGCCAATGCTGGTCTCAGAACCACACTTGGAGGAGCAAGGTCAGAGAATGTTAAAGATGAAAGGGCTGATTAGAAGTCTGGTTATCTGACTCCTCACCTAAGAAGAGGGGAAACAGAGCTCGAGAGAAGTAGCTGTGTCAATATCACACAGCAAGCTCAAAGCAGAACTAAGAACACAACCTGGGTCTTTCACTCCCAAGCAAA
>PVKP010050452.1:0-13393 GCA_004027715.1 Plecturocebus donacophilus | reverse complement strand
TAACTGGGTGTTTACTGATGACCTTGGCAGGCTCCGGTTGCTGAAGAATGAAGACAGAAGACAGATTGTAGGGGATGGAGACTGCATGGCAGGGGCTACAGGGACAGAGCATTTATGAACTGAGAAATAAGCCAGGGAGAGAGAGAGAGAGACTGATGGAGTAAGGCCTTGGGAGGAGCTGGAAGGACCACTTGAGAATAACAGAAAAGAAGGATTAACCTTGAACAGGAAAAATGTCTCTTCCTCCCAGTCCCTGTGACCGGAGAGAAATTGTAAGGATGGTGTGGATATAAACAAGTTGGCCAGGTGCAGTGGCTCACGCCTGTAATCCCAGCACTCTGGGAGACCAAGGCGAGTGGATCACTTGAGGTCAGGAGTTCAAGACCAGCATGGCCACCATGGTGAAACACCATCTCTACTAAAAATACAAAAGTTAGTTGGGCGTGGTGGCCTGTGCCTGTAGTCCCAGCTACTTGGGAGCCTGAGGCGGGAGGATTGCTTGAACCTGGGAGATGGAGGCTGCACTGAGCCAAGATTGCACCACTATACTCCAGCTGGGTGACAGTGAGACTCCGTCTCAAAAAAAAAAAAAAAAAGGTTGGGGAGTATGGGTATTGGGGAGTGTAAGAGGAAAGTGGGGGAAATTGAGAGAATTCACAACCAATGGCCTCTATTTTCACCCACTGAATGAGAATGTATTAGTCTCCTGTGGCTACTGTAAAAAAGTAGCACAAACACACTGGGTGACTTAAAACAGATACTTATCCTCTCACAGTTCTGAAGGCTCAAAGGCAGAAATCACAGCCATGCGCCCTTCGCAACCTGCAAGGGAGAGTCAGTCTTCCCTGTCTCTTTCAGCCTCTGGTGGCCCCAGGCACTCCTTGGCTTGTGGCTGCCTCCTTCTAACATGACCATCTGCCCTCTGTGTCTCTCTGTCTTCTCTTCTTATGAAGAGACCAGACTTTTTTTTGTTGTTGTTGAGATGGAGTCTTGCTCTGTCGCCCAGGCTGGAGTGCAGTGGTGTTATCTCAGCTCACTGCAATCTCTGCCTCCCTGGTTCAAGCAATTCTCTTGTCACTGGGATTGCAGGCACCCACGACCACACTGGGCTAATTTTTGTATTTTTAGTAGAGACAGCGTTTCACCATGTTGGCTAGGCTGTTCTCAAACCCTGACCTCAGACAAACCACCTACCTCAGCCTCCCAAAGTGCTGGGATTACAGGTGGGAGCCACCATGCCCGGACGAGACCAGTCATTGTGGATTAATGCCCACCTTAATGATCTCATCTAACCTTGACTATCATGTGGTTGCAAAGGTTTAACAGGCATCCAGGTAGCTACTGGTTTTCTAGCATGCCACAGATCCATGCTAGACAGCAGCTACCTCCAACATATGGCTATTAAGTTTAAATAAAACATAAAATTCAGTTCCCAAGTTCACAATAGCCACATGTAGCTAATGACTGCTGTATTAGATCAAATTATAGAACATTCTCATCACGGTTGAAAGTTCTGTGGACAGCACCATTCTAGATTTTCTAAGTAGATCCTTAAACTAATTTTTTGTGGACTAGCATTCTACTGAGTAAAATGAATAGACTCTTACATCTGTTACTTTCTTGTCTTTTCCTTGTGTCCCAACCAGCAGACCCACAGTCAAACATCCCACCTACCAGCTTCTGCTCCTACACCCAGGCTGGTAAGCACAGCTGGAAAAATTATTCCCCCGAGTATCCTGGTATCCCCTCATACACCTTATCTATAAAACAGGGAACACAATAGTGCTTATACGACTATTGAAAGGATTATGATAACCTGAGATCAGGATTTCGAGACCAGCCTGGCCAACATGGGGAAACTCCATCTCTGATTTTTATATTGTAAAAATACAAAGATTAGATGAGTGTGGTGGTGCACACCTGTAGTCCCAGCTACTCGGGAGGCTGAGGCAGGAGAATTGCTTGAACCCAAGAGATGGAGGTTGCAGTAAGCCAAGATTGCATCACTACACTCCAGCCTGGGCTACAGACTCTGTCTCAAAAAAAATAAATAAAATAAAAATAAAGAAAAAAATGCTATTGAAAGAATTAAATGAGAATGCAAAAAAAAAAAAAAAAAAAGCTTAACATAATGTTTAGCAAATAGCAGCAGCTCAATAACTTAGGTATTTTTTTATTTGTATTTTTAAACCTCAGCTGGACCCTTACACATTGATCTTTTCCTTGTTTGTGGTGAACTCTCTTTCCCATTTCCTTCGGTGACAATTCGCAATCTTTAACCATCTCTTCATGTCCCTTCTCTGCCTCTTCCTCTTATGATTCAAATATCATCCTTCTTGGCTGGGCGCGGTGTCTCACACCTGTAATCTTAGCACTTTGGGAGGCCGGGGTGGGGAGATTGCCTGAGCTCAGGAGTTTGAGACCAGCTTGGGCAACGTGATAAAACCCATCTCTACAAAAAGATACAAAAAAAATTTAAACAGCTGTGGTGGCAAACATGTGTAGTCCCAGCTACTTGGGAGGTGGAGGCATGAGAATCACTTGAACCCAGGAGGCAGAGATTGTGGTGAGATCATGCCACTTCACTCCAGCCTGGGCAACACAGAGAGACTCTGTCTCAATCAATCGATCAATATCATTCCCCCAAAGCTTAAAGGCTGAATTGCTAATCCCAGGACCTGCGAACATGACCTTTATGGAGACAAAGTTTTACAGATATAATCAAGTTAACATAAGGTTATTAGGGTGACTGATGTCCTTACAAAAAGGGAAAATTTGGAAACAGACACGAACACAGGGAAGAAGAAGTGAAGAGACATGGAGAAGACGGCCTCTACATGCCCGGGAGAGTGGCTGGAGCAGATCTTTCCCTCACAGCCTTGAGAAGACCCCAACCTTGCCAGCAGCTTGATTTTGGACTCCTAGCCTCGAGAGCCGTGAGACGATACATTTCTGTTGTTTAAGTCATCCGGTTCTTGATAATTTGTTAAGGCTGCCCTTGCAAACTACTGCAGGGACCACAGAGCCGTCCTCTGCCTACCCCCGGAATTCTCTCAGAAACACGGCGCTGCTGCTCAGAGTTAAAAGAATTCGCTTCAGGCGAACCATTGATCTGGTTCTCACACTTCAACGTTGCCTCTTTCTTCCTCCTGGCAAATAAAGAACCGTTTGCCAGCAGCCAGCAGCCTAATCATTAAGAGGCTGGGGAGGGAGACATCAAAGTAGTGAACAGAACACTGAACAGTGTTACTTGAGCAATTTGCTTAAGAAATCACTTTCTATCTCCTGGGAGGGCTAGATGCACAAATTGTCTGCAGTTGTCTTTGAGGGGAGTTGATGAGGGACGCAGGGGAGGGGTTACTGGCTTGGCCAGTGAGTAGACTGAATCTCGATTCTAGGAAAATTAGGGAAACACTTCTGGTATCTTTGCTCCTGTAACCCTGGCTGCTTCACCAAGTTTCTATCATGTTGTTTTTCTCCCATTCTCTGGCCCCCTCCTCTCAAGTGAGCCATATTTTGTACAGATCTTCAGTCTTTGGGGAACGTGTCTTTTCCATTTCCTCCCTCGCCCTTCCTCTCTTCTCGACCTTTGGGTCTTCCACTTTAGTTGAGGGACCCTGAAAACTTAACTACCGCTTCCCCAAATCTCAAAGGAAGATAACAGTGATGCCCATTAAAACACAGTTTGGCGGGGCACAGAGGCTCCTGCCTGTAATCCCAGCACTCTGGGAGGTACAGGTGGGTGGATTACTTGAGGCCAGGAGTTCAAGACCAGCCTGAGCAACATGGCGAAACCCCGTCTCTACTAAAAATACAAAAATTAGCCGGACGTGATGTCATGTGCCTGTAGTCCCAGCTACTTGGGAGGCTGAGGCAAGAATCACTTGAACCCAGGAGGCAGCGGTTGCAGTGAGCTGAGATCTCGCCACTGCACTACAGCGTGGGTGGCAGAGTGAGTGAAACTCCATCTCAAGAAAAAACAACACTGTTCAATCACCTCTAGAGGAAAGCAGGAATAGTTAAAATAGGTATCACTATGGCACCAGAAAACAAATTTTAGATTGACAGATCACAGCCTAATGTCTACTTAGGCTATGATTTTTGCATTGATTTTTCTGTAGTTAACATTACACAGACCGTCAAGGAGTTACTGCAAATTCATACCAGGGAATTAAAATATGCTTTTAAAATATGAAGCTCTATATGAATTGTAAATCACCTTCTTAGCTGAGGTTGCTCTTCTCTACCAGCTTTCTTCCTCTGAGCCTCTCATCACGTCCCATCACCTTTTGCTGAATGCAGCAGGCTGTTCGATGCTGTTCTCACTATCAGCTTTTAAGCCATGGGTGCTGTGATTAGACAGCTGAAGGAGCTTATTTTCCAAAAGATTGATGAAACCTTTGAGAGTTTCATCTGCTTTGACAGAACCCTTTATGGAATGAGGGAGGGGATAAATAAATGTACAGTCATGCATCACTTCACCTAAAAAATACGTTCAGAGAAATGCAACATTAGACAATTTTGTCATTGTGTGAACATCATAGAGTGAACCCCAGCAACTCTAGATGGAATAACCTGCTACACACCTCGGCTAATTGGGCAGCCTATTGCTCCTAGGCTAACATGCCTGTACAGCACACTACTGTGCTGAATACTGTAGGCAACCATAACTTGAGGTGAGAGTTAATACCCATGTATCTAAACATAGAGAAGGTACAGTGAAATTGTATTACAATCTTATGCAGCTGCGGTTATATATGTAGTCTGTTGTTGACCAAAACATTGTTGTATGGCACATGACTCTCCAGATAAACGCTAGGATTTCTCACCCAAAGGTTAAGTACATATATGTGTACACACACACACACACACATACACACACATACACAGCTTTTACCTATAGATATATACATACAAAGGTTTTATATATATGTATATACATACAAAGGTTTTACATATGTGTATATACATGTATATGTATATACATACAAAGGTTTTATATATACACACACACACACACACACATATATAACCTTTGTGCTACATATACCTTTGTCTATACCCCAAGGGTTATATATGCATATACATATATATAAAACCTTTGTATGTCTATATGTGTGTGTGTGTGTGTGTGTGTGTATGTGTGTATGTAAACAAATACATAAAACCTTTGGGCCAGAAATATATATATACACATACATATGTATGCATACATACAGATATCTAGATAGATAGATAGATAGATAGATAGATAATGTGTACACATTTGAATACAGACCAAGACTCAACAAACTTTTTCAGTAAATAGTTTAGGCTTTGCAAGCCATATATTGTCTCTGTGGTAGATTCCTCATTTTTATTACACTCTTGTAAATGTAATAACCAGGCTGGGCATGGTGGCTCACCCTCGTGCTATAATCCCGGCACTTTAGAAGACCAAGTCATGAGGATCTCTTGAGACCAGGAGTTTGAGACCGCACTTGGCAATATAGTGAGACCTCACCTCTACAAAAAATTATTTTTTAATTTGTGCACCTGTAATCCCAGCTATGAGGCTGAGGTGGGAGAATCACTTGAGTTTAGGAGGTTGTGGCTGCAGTGAGTCGTGAGTGTGCCATTGTATTCCAACCTGGACATCAGAGTGAAACTGTCGCTAAAAAACATAAAAATTAAAAATGAATACATGTAGTAACCATTCTTCAGTCTCAGGCTATCCAAAAACAGGCCATGGGCCATAGTTTGCCAAACCCTGATAGAGACCATCTAGATGAAAATGTTTGTTTTGGAATTTAACAGAAAATGTTACCAGTAATGAGACTATGTCATAAGTAGAAGATAAGAAAACGGAAATGTTTAAAATCTGGTCAAAATAATAATTAGGAATAATCTAATCTGTACATTTTGGGGCCAATTTTTTTAAGAAAACGTTTTACATATCAAAATATTTAAATCTACTCATTTTAGCTCTTAGATTAGGAACAAAAAAACTTCATTTGGCTTTCCTCACAACAAATTGGGACTCTATCCTCTTGTTTTCAAGTATATATTTTTGTCATTTTGACAGAAAAATGAGATTTTCTTCCTCCCTGAAATTTCTTTCACAATAGGCTTGAGTAGCTAGAAGGACTGTGTTTCATCAAACCCTGTCTGTTGAGAGGAGAAAATGACCCAGAACCCAACAGTAGCAAAGAGATCTGGCTCCTAGCTAGCCAGTTACTAGCCCAGTGAACTTGAACAGGAAACTTGATTTTTTTTTTAAGATGGAGTCTCACTTTGTCACCCAAGCTGGAGTGCAGTGACGCAATCTTAGCTCACTGCAACCTCTGCCTCCCAGGTTCAAGCGATTCTCCTGCCTCAGCCTCCAAGTAGCTAGGACTACAGGCACATACCACCACACCCAGCTAATTTTTGTATTTTTTGTAGAGACAGGGTTTCGCCATGTTGGTCAGGCTGGTCTTGAACTCCTGTCCTCAGGTGACCCGCTCACCTTGACCTCCCAAAGTGCTGGTATTACAGGCGTAAGCCACTGCACCTGACCCAAGAAACTTGATTTCTCTGGGACTCTTTACTCTCAAGAGTGTGTGAGGATCAGATTAAAGCATATGCAAAAGGACTTTATAAATGTTTAAAGGATTTGTACATGAAAGTTATTATCTTTTTCATGTTCTTCATGCTTAAATATTCCAGTGCTCAAAGTGATTTCCAAGAGGCCATTTATATCCAGGTGAAATATTCATCCCTTGAATCCATTCTTTAAATAAACAATCGTTGAGACTCAGGTACTGAGCAGTGAAGTGAAAATGGAATTAGCTTCTGCCCATAGGGGGCAAACAGCCTCAGAAATCATGGCTATAAAAGAAGAGGAGGCAGTGTTAGGGCCGAACACTTGGTTTCCATGCCATGCTTTGGTTTAGGGATTTTGAGTCTTCTGCAACTAAACGAGATCAAGTTATACTCATCATACTGAGTGTCTAGTAATATATTTAATGAAATATATAATTCAAAAAATATAAAATTCAAAAGATACAAATGAGTCTGCAGACAAAAGTCACTGTGCTGAGTTAAATAGTATTCCACCAAAATCTATGTCCAATGGGAACTTGTGTATGTGACCTTACTTGGAAATAGATCCTTTGCAGAGGTAATCAGTTTAAGATGAGGTCATGCTGGATTAAAATGGGTTCTAGGCCGGGCGTGGTGGCTCACGCCTGTAATCCCAGCACTTTGGGAGGCCGAGGTGGGCAGATCACCTGAGATCAGGAGTTTGAGATCAGTCTGACCAACATGGAGAAACCCTATCTCTACTAAAAATACAAAATTAGCCAGGCATGGTGGTGCATGCCTGTAATCCAAGCTACTGGGGAGGCTGAGGCAGAAGATTCGCTTAAACCTAGGAGGTGGAGGTTGCGGTGAGCTGAGATTGTGCCATTGCACTCCAGCCTGGGCAACAAGAGCAAAACTAAAAAATAAAAATAAAAATAAAATAAAATGGGTGCTAAATCTGATATGACTGGTATCCTTATAAGAAGAAGGAAATTTGGACACACACAGAAAGAATTCCATGTGGCAATGAAGGCAAAAATTGGGGGGATTCCTCTACAAGCCGAGGTGTGCTGAGGATGGCCAGCAACACCAGAGTTAGAAGCAAGAAAAGACCTTGTCTAAGAACATTTAGAGAGAGCCTGGCTCTACCGACATCTTGATTTCAGACTTCCAGCCTCGGGAACCATGCGAGAGAAATTTCCCTTGTCTTAAGCCATCTAGTTTGTGGTACCAGCCCTGGGAAACTAACTTAGTCGCCTTCCACACCCCTGACCAGGCATCCCGTTCCCCTTCTTAGAAATGCCCAGTGTCATCCATTGTTTGGGAATTCTCTCAGTAGCACATTAAGATTGCCCTTCATCTTGCTTTTTTCAAGTAACGTTATATATTGAAAATCATTGCAGATGAGCAGCAAAGAGCTTCTTATTCTTTTCTATGGCTACATGGCCTCCTGCAACAGAATCCAGTAGGAAAAGATTTCATTGAAAATATATTTTAGAAAGATCACTCTAGGGCCAGGCACGGTATCTCATGCCTGTAACTACAGCACTTTGGGAGACCAAGGCAGGAGGATCACTTGAGGTCATGAGTTTGAGACCAGCCTAGCCAACATGGTGAAACCCCGTCTCTCCTAAAAATACAAAAATTAGCTGGGCGTGGTGGTGTGCACCTGTAGTCCCAGCTACTTGAGAGGCTGAGGCAGGAGAATCACTTAAACCAGGGAGGGGGAGGTTGCAGTGAGTTGACATCGAGCTACTGCACTCCAGCATGGGCAACAGAGTGAGACTCCATCTCAAAACCAAAAAAACCAAAAACAAAAAAATATCCCTCTGGGCACTGTTAAAACCTGACAGAGCTTTGAAGAAAAGCAAGTGAGACATGGTGAGGGCCTGATTATGGGGACAAAGAGGTGGGAAAGGAGTCTAGGATCAACAGGGCATAACTCCAATCTCTGCCTCCCTTGTCACTCTGAGTTCTCCCTGCATATCTGTCCCTGCATCTCTTCTGTCTTCCCTATTAGGACATCACCCTACTCTAATATGACCTGATCTTAACTAGTTACATCTGTGATGACTCTGTTTCCAAAGAGGGTCATATTTTGAGGTCCAAGAAGGACATGAATTTAAGGGTGACACTATTCAACCCAGTATAGGTGGCAGCCATAACATGGAAAAAGAGATCACAGAAGTAGGGTGTGCACAGTGAGAAAAGGTACAGACATAGAACCCTGGAAAACGCCTCCAGGTGACGGGTGCATGGAGGATGTGGAGCCCACACAGAGACCTGAGAAATGGTGGTCAGGTGCTCAGAGAGGCAGGAGGAAAAACAGGAGAGAGTGGTGTTTTGGAAAACAAAGATATCACAGAGCATGAGTGGGCAACTTAATTGTAGTTGCTGTGGCGTCATGGGCAGAAGGCAGGTTACAGTGAGCTGAAGAGCAAATAGAAGACATGGAAGACAAAGAGGCGAAGACGGTGTGAACTACTCTTTCCAAAAGCTTGGCTCTAGAGAGAAAGAGAGAAACAGAGCAATGTTAGAGGGTGTGTGGGATCCACTTGGTGGTCTGAGTAGAAGCTCCCAGTAGAGAACAAGTGGTTACAGACAGAGTAGGAAAAAGATTTAATCCATGGAATGAAATTCTGAAGGAAACAGAAAGGAATAAGATTCCAGGGCAATGCAGTGGCTCACGCCTGTAATCCCAGAACTTTGGAAGGCTGAGGCAGGCAGATTGCTTGAGCTCAGAAGTTCAAGACCAGGCTGGGCAACATGGCAAAAACCCCTCTGTACAAAAAAATACAAAAATTAGCCAGGCTTAGTGGTGTGTACCGGTGGTCCCCGCTGCTTGGAAGACTGAGGCAGGAGCATGGCTCGAGCTGGAGAGGTAGAGCTTGCAGCACGCCATGATGCACCACTGTACTCATCCTGGGTGACAGAGTGAGAACCTGTCTCAAAAAGAAAAAAAAAAAAGAAAAAGGAATAAGATTCCAAACCCAGGTGGAAGAATTAGAATTATAGAGAAGACATCACTTTCCCTGGAAACAAGAGAGGAGGGTGAATGTGGATAGAGATGACCATAGGGTGGGTGGGTGGAAGAAAGCAGGAAGCTCTGACAGTCCTTGCTTTTTGGCCTCTGCTTTCTCTCGGAAGTGGAAGGTAAGGTGGGTCTTCAACAGGGAATGGGTTGGGGTGGGAAACAGAAGAGGGCTGCAGCTACAGCAGAGAGGTAAAGATCTGGAGCAAAGGACATGAGGATGGGCACTGAATATAGTTTCAATATTAACATCAAAGACTTTCTCGCTCAAAACTTACATGTGTTGTTGATATCCCGTAAGCTATGTTGATTTTCTTTTAATGAAATTGTTCCTGTAAGATGGTGCTAAAAGTGCTTGCAAATGAGGATTTCAGGGCGGTCCAGTAGGCTTCCAAATGAGGAGTCCAAGTTTCTGGCTGGGTGGTCAAGTCAAGGGAAACATGGTTCCTCTTCTTCCCCACCCCTCCCCAGTTGCTTCACCATAGGGCCACCTGGACTCTGAATGCTTTGGGTATCTCAGACACAAGGCTTACATGTGACCCAGGCAGAAAAGGCGAGAGAAAGTGCACTTGGCCAGGCCTTTCATGTGGCAGATGGAACTTCTACTCCTGAGCTACCAGTTTGACTTATAATATTTTTTAATAAAATTCCCTTAATTCAATACTTTATATGTAAAAACATTTTTGGCCAGGTGCAGTGGCTCACGTCTGTAATCCCAGCACTTTGGGAGGCCAGGGAGGGCAGATCACCTGAGGTCAGGAGTTTGAGACCAGTCTGGCCAACATGGTAAAACCCTTCTCTACTAGAAATACAAAAAATTAGCCGAGCTTGGTGGCATCGGCCTGTAAACCCAGCTACTTGGGAGGCTGAGGCAGGGGAATTGCTTCAACCAGGGAGGTGGAGGCTGCAGTGAGCTGAGATCGTACCACTGCACTCCAGCCTAGCTGACAGAGTGAGACTCTGTCTCAGAAAAAAAAAAAAGATTTTGTGATTTATAATGTCACACTAAAATTTTATGACAGTTTTACACACATTATTTTATTTGAATTTTACAAGTTTGTTAATTCCTCGTATTATCCTCATTTAAAAGCTGCAAAGGTCCGGCACTTTGGCTTACACTGTAATCTCAGCACTTTGGGAGGCCAACGTGGGAGGATCACTTGAGCCCGGGAGTTTGAGACCAGCCTGGGTGACATAGCAAGACTCCATCTCTACAAAACATTTAAAAATTGGATGAGCATAGTAGCATGTACATTTAGTCCCAGCTACTAAGGAGGCTGAAACAGGAGGATCGCTTGAGCCCAGGAGGTTGAGGCTGCAGCCAGCTGTGATTGCACCACTGCACTCCAGCCTGAACACCCTTTCTTTAAATAGCCAGCTTGTTGAGTGATAGCTGAGTGATCATGGGTGAAATAAAATGAAGTGCCAGCTTTGATCCTTTGTCTTTAGTCACTGTCATCTCCTCTTCCTCCTCTCTTTTTCATGGAACTGATATTTACTGAGTGGCTGTGACATGCCAAGCCCTGTGCTAAGCCAGAGATCCGGTGGGACGTCACAGGCACTGTCCAGCCTGCCTGGTGGCGCCCTGGAAGCTGACAGGCAGGCAGGAAGCTAGCAATTAGAGCACGCGTGCTCTGGGCTGTGATGGGGTGAGTGCAGGGGGCCGAGGGGGCACCAGGCAGCACAGCCAGCCCATACCTGGACAGGCAGAAAAGGCTTCCGTGAGAAGTACTGTCTGCACTGAAGGGTCAACGATGAGGACTGTCAGCTGGGGGAAGAGCTTTGCAGAACTTCAGACACCCCCGCTTCAGGACCCCACAGCCCAGATCCACAAGGGCAGGGTTTTAGCCAGCCTCTGCCTCAGGCAGCTCCTCTCTCAGGCACTGGCCTCACTAGCCACCTCTTAGGGGAGGATGCAACCAGGAGAACCAGAGGCCCAGAACTGCAGTACCTGTGTGGTTGGTTATTTAATGCTCATCTCTCGCTGCTCAGAAAGGCAGAAACCAGAGGGTTGGAGAGTATGTGCCTTGTTCACGGCTATACCCCCAGTGCCTAGAACAGTGCAGAACAGTGCCTGGCAGAGACAACATTCCAATTATTTAGAGGGGAGAGGAAGCAGGTGGATGCATGCCCCCTTTAACACCAACCATTTCTTTTTTTTTTTTTTTTTTTTTTTTTTGAGATGGAGTTTCTCTCTTGTTGCCCAGGCTGGAGGGCAATGGCATGACCTCGGCTCACCACAACCTCCACCTCCCAGATTCAAGTGATTCTCCCACCTCAGCCTCCCAAATAGCTAGGATTACAGGCATGTGCCACCACGCCTGGGTAACTAATTTTGTATTTTTAGTAGAGACGGGGTTTCTCCATGTTGGCCAGGCTAGTCTTGAACTTCCAACCTCAAGTGATCTGCCAGCCCTGGCCTCCCCAAGTGCTGGGATTATAGGTGTGGGCCACGGTACCCGACCAACACTGACCATTTCTACTTGAGGGCAGGGAGAACAGGGAGGAGCCTAGCGCTGGGGAAGCTCCCATGCTTAGATTTTCAAAGTTAGAAACACATTCTAAAGATGCTCATGGTCTCTCATCTGCCTTTCTTCACCAGCCCTCACTTTTACTTGGTGAATATGCTGCTCCAACTTGAAAGTTTCTCCCTAATAAGAGAGATTTAGGTTTAATTAAACCTAGTAATAGAAAGCAGGGACATTTGAGTACATTCGGCTCACACAACAGGATTCCCTACTTAGCCTGTCCACTAAAGGGCGTTTCTACTGTCGAAGTTATTATTGTCCTCTGTGTAAAAGACAAAATGTGTGCCATGCACTCTGAGTCAATAATTGTTGATCGACAGTGATTGACATGTAATATTGGTGCCCCAAAAGAAATGTTAAAAACAGATTTCTTTAATATTTGAAAAATCCCACAGGAAGAGGGTCTTCATTCTCAGTGTGACTCTCCCCACCATGCCAGCTCCCCCTTGATTTGAGGGATTATTGTTTTGTTTGTTTTGAGACAGAGTCTCACACTGTTGCCTGGGCTGGAGTGCAGTGGGGTGATCTCGACTCACCTCCACCTCCTAGGTTCAAACAATCCTCTTGCCTCAGCCTCCCAAGTAGTTGGTATTACAGGTACCTGCCACCACGCCCAGCTAATTTTTTGTATTTTTACTAGAGACGGGGTTTCACTATGTTGGCCAGACTGGTCTCAAACTCCTGACCTCGTGATCCACCCACCTCGGCCTCCCAAAGTTCTGGGATTGCAGGTGGGAGCCACCACGCCTGGCCAGGATTGTTCTTAATCAACAGGAATAAGTTGATTTATTCCTGCTGGTTACAGGGATTTCTATAATCCCTGCTGTATGCCTATTGATTTTGTCCCAAGTTCAGCGCCAGAATTGCTCTGGTTGGGAGAAAACTTGAAAATGGCCATTGTCCAAACCCAAAGCTGTTCCCAGCTGGTCCTAAGGCTGCAGATGTTTCTCTACAGCAGCCCAAATCACAGAGACAGGGGATTGGCCTACACACGGTGCTTCAGAGGCTCCCTGAAGCCGGCCCAAGGGGAGTCTCCTCTACATGCTTGGGACCCCGCAGGACCCAGATAGAGATGTAGCCCTCGGACCATAGCATCTAGTGGCGGTAATATTTATTGAACACTTACTATGTGCCAGGCACAGTTACTCATTTAATACTCACATGATCCCCAAGGAAGAAGTTACCACCATCATCCCCATCTTACAGATGCAAAACTGAAGCCCAGAAAGATGAAGTCACTTGTGCAAAATATGGCGGGCAGGCAGCAGAGGCGGCAGGCAGGCAGCAGAGG
>PVKP010050451.1:0-13408 GCA_004027715.1 Plecturocebus donacophilus | reverse complement strand
GAGAGCATCCAGCCTTCTGAGTACCCTTCTTTTCTACTGTCGTGGGCTTTACTTCTGCTTAACAAATTCAGGCACTTAATTCTGGGATATAATGGGACCGCAGTTGTGATATAATTGGTGATTTATTATTCACCATTTTTAATTGCTTTGGATAAATGAATGTTTGTGACAGGAGCCAAACACTGAGTTTGAACAAACCGATCTACCACATTATGTTTTGTGTCTACACAGAATTGAAATAATCTCAGAACTGAAATAACTTGGCGGTCCCAGGTGAAAAATGATAATGAAAAGTTGAAATCATGAAAAGTTGCTAGTGGCAGTTCAACATAAATAGCATGGGGATGAGGTGTATTCTGAAAGATTAATTCATCAGATAATTCTATAATATGTTCCATTATATAGTTTTCTCAGTTGGATGTTTCCAATCACCAAGAAAGCTCGTTTTTCTCCTGCCCATTGGTGTGGGTAACCCATCAGGTTACTGAGGCAATCCAAAGGAAAAGCATGACAAAAATGAGTGAAAGTTGGAAGAACTAATATCCTGGGAAGGAATCCAGAGTTCATTCATAGGAAAAATACTCTGAATCTCCTAAAAAACCCAGAGGAAAGATCAGATCAAGCTACTCTTCAGCTCAGCAATGGTGTGTGGCCTTAGAGAGAGGCTGAGCTGGTGATTGAGAAAAAACAAGTCATCCCTTTAGGAATTGCACTTCCTCTATCCCAAAATACAGAAGTCACATGGAAGAGTAAAAAGATAGAGTGAAACTTCATCTCAAACAACAAAAAAAGAAGAAACCCACAAAATATCATCCTAGATCAGCAGAATAAATCCTGGTTTTATCAGCTAGCCTCTGGCAGCTCTGTAAGGCAACACGTTTCAACATATACAGTAATGCTTATGCACTTAAGTAGAATAAAAGAACAACAGGTCTTCGCAGTATAAAAAGGCACAAAGACTGGAGCCTGGTTCTCAAAAGAAAGTTGAAAAGGAAGTCTATTTTCACTGGTTTAAGTGCTAAAAGTATGTCATCGAAGATAAATAAATGAGCACCTTCAAAGACCTCAATGTTCTGAGGAAATGGCAATGTAAACGAAAATGCCTGGATTTGTCAAAGAAAAATAAAAGGCAGGGAGGGAGGACATTTCTCAAGACAAACAATGGAGCATGCAGAACAATACTGAAATAAGTGAAAAAAAAAAAAACAGGTGGTGTTGAAGACAGAGAAATTACTGTTGGCACCGAAACAGGAGAGGGCGAATAGGGACTGAGGGGTCAACTAGGAAAGTAGCTCATAAGCAATTCAGCTAATGTGAATATATAATTCTACTATATAGAACTAGTAATTAGCATTTTAGTTTCTCTATGTGACTATTTTGGACATGTTACCAAGCATGATTTTTTAAAATTTATATTTATCTGACTTTATTCCAACAGACAAGAATAAAAAAGTTACCATATCTTTTTAACAGCTTTTGGTTGCACAAGGAACAGCTATTTTTGAACAGTTACATGAACTTAAATCTTTTCCTAGGTTTTTGTTGTTGTGGTTTCAAGAATTTAATGCTATTTCCTATTCTTTTGTTATTTTCATTTTAAAAAATTCTCTTGGCCAGGTGTCGTGGCTCAGGCCTATAAATCTTAGCACTTTTGTAGGCCAAGGCAGGCGGATCACTTGAGGCCAGGAATTCAAGACCAGCCTGGCCAACATGGTGAAATCTCATGTCTACTAAAAATACAAATAATTAGCCAGACATGATAGCACATGTCTGTCCCAGCTACTTTCGGGGCTGAGGCAAGAGGATCGCTTGAGCCTAAGAGGTCAAGGCTGCAGTGAGCCAAGATCATGCCACTGTACTCCAGCCTGCATGACAAAGTAAGATCCTGTCTCAAAAAAAAAAATCCTCTTGTTAGACTGTTAGGCTATTATCTGACCCCTTTCAGTCTTTATTGAATTAAATGCTCTCTTAGTGCAAACTCAGAAGTTAGTCATAGAAAATTATAGAAAGTAGGTTGCCATTAGTTTCTTTATAGTCCTTCCTCCTTTCTCCAAGTGTCAATTCTGCTATTCCTCAAGGACACGTAAAATTTGCTCTTTCATTTATTACTAACAGAGATGGCATTAAGGACTAGAAATATCTCAGAACGTTTTCTTTCATCAATATCTCTTTGCCTTGCTTCCAGACATTTTAAGAAAGTAGATGTGAATGTAAATGCTACTCTACCCAGAATAAAGCTGGAAATTAAAAAGAAATCATGTTAATAATAAGAAAATGGACTGTTAATCTGTTTACAAATAATACTAAATCAAGTACCATTATGATCTTACTCTTTTTAATTTCCCAAGTGGGTAGTGAAGTATTTACTTAACCTTGCCCAAAGAAAGGTCTGGCCTCTGCCCTCAGTTCTTGAGGTAATCTCTGAGCCCTTGGAATATCATGCCTGGTAACAATGTCTTTGTTTATCAGCGGCCTTGGGCCAAGCCAAATAGTTTAACAGTGTGATTTATGGTGAGGGCTCTGGGGCACATGGTACCAGCTTGACCTCTGGAGGGGCTAGAGACTTGGGTTAGCCACATGGACAGACAACTATGTCAACGTGATGAGCCCCAGTAAAAACTCTGGACACCAAGACTCAGGTCAGCTTCCTTGGTTGGTAATATCCCATGTGTACTGTTACAAACATTACCCAAAAAGTTAGCACTGTCCATGACTCTCCTGGGAAGTGTCTGTGTGTATGTTTCTTGAACTCCACCATATACATCTCTTCCCTTGGCTGATTTTAAGCTGTATCTTTTCACTGCAAGAAGCTACAACCAAGATTAACTGTTTTCCATGAATTCTGTGAATCCTTCTAGAGAATTATTAAAACTGAAGGTGATCTTGGGAACCCTAACTTGAAGTTTGCATCAGAAGTGAGAGTGGTCTTGAATGACCCAGAACACACAATAAATGAACCTATTCATATTTTATCATCAACATGTTGGAACCTAAGAACCATTGTTATTACTACTAGCTCTTATAAATATATGAAATGTATTCCAATTTAGAACAGCTAGAGAAAGAGCAGGTAAAATTCTATGTTACCCACAAAAAATAATTAAATTACCTTGGTGTTGATAACCATCATGCTTTGCTGCAGATGGCAATATTGTCATGAACCTCTGTTGATATTTCTCAGAGATGGTCTAAGTGCAGAATCTCTGCATGCTTTGTGATAAATCTGAATTATTTTCTAAAGGATGAGTCAAAGACAGGACATAGACTCTTCTGGTCTCTTGGCATGAATATTATTTGATGAAAATTTCAGACAGATGTAAAAAGATGACTTTGCACTGTACTAGGGCTCAGAACATTAACTGACACATATTACTGGTCAGACATTTATCTTAACCCGCCTGCTTCCTAAGACATGTGACTATTTTCCATAAAATATCCATTTTTGCTAAAAACCAGCTAGGATATTTGTATATGGAATAGTTCTTAGGCAGAGGGTGCAAATTGTGCTGTATGCAATAATTTGATCTGATGGAAAAGCTGAACACCCAAATTTCTGTGTCTATTTTAAGATCTCAAGTTTTCAGAGAAAATATTGTATGCATCTTTCAATTTACTCACTAAAAAGGTAGACTTACAATGAAATAAATACAGGTCTCGCTGCTGTATCCTTCTATAAGGCCTGCAGCCACTGGTTTTAGAAATCCTCTTTTATATGGGTTTTTGCGCACTCTCCTCCTGGTCCCTTCAGTAATATCTTCTATTTATTACCAGTAGACTTCTGTGCACTCACCTGGCAATAACTTTTAATATATCATTGAATAACAAAGTTTCATGCAAAGATGAATATATTTATCCCTTCAGAATAGCACCTGTTCTACCTAGAACCTGGGTCTAAAATGTCAAATGTCAATTCCACTAATACAGGGATTTTCTCTCTAAATCTCTCTCTTTGGGGAACCTAAAATTATGAGTGCTTAGCATAGTTTCTGAAATATAATAGACAGGCAAAATTGATATAGAATGAGTGAACAGAGACTGGATCAGAATCACAATAAGAAGGAAAAGGTGGCCAGGTGTGGTGACTCACATCTGTAATCCTAGCACTTTGGGAGGCCAAAACAGGTGGATCATTTGCACTCAGGATTTCAAGACTGCCTGGTCAACATGGCAAAACCTTGTCTGCACAAAAAATACAAAAAAAAATTAGCATGGTGGGCATGCCTGTGGTCCCAGCTACTTCGGAGGCTGAGGTGTGAGGACGACTTCAACCTAGGAGGCGGAGTTTGCAGTGAGCTGAGATTGCACCACTGCACTCTGGCCTGGGTGACAGGAGTGAAACCCTGTTTTCTTAAATAAAAAAAATAAAAAAAAAAAAAAAAACAAACCAGAAGGAAAATGTTCTCAAATTAGGTTCCTGGAGACTGTATTTAAAAATGAACTGTTTTCACACATGAATTGGGTCATAGGTATAATCCAAGGGATAGTGCAGTAAACTCAAGCACAGAGGAGCTATTTTCTCTCCTAGCTACAAAGGGAAAAGGTGAGGGAGTGGTTACCACAACATGGAAGAAGTTTGTATAGAGAATATTCCTTTGGGAGAGACAATGAAGACCCCAGATAGCTGTGGTCCCTTTTAGGCAATGAGCAGAGAAATAAACACAAATGCCCTGGTATCACATCCCTCCCTCTCTCTCTAATTTCCTGTTAAGGCTCCCACTGAGATTAGCCAAGTTTCTGAGAATGTGGTGAACACCAGAATGGCCAGTCTCTGGGGAAGGGTGCAGAGTAACCTAGGGGAGAAAAGGAGAGCTATCCAGGAGGGAGTTTCCAGTGTGAACAGGGAGATGAGGCATACACAGGCACTTCCACATATAGCTTAATTAGAGCTATTCTGGGGGCAATGACAGGGTGCTCCTGGATTCAGCAGACAAGATACCTGTATTATCAAGGTCCAGTCAGAGAACAGAAACTACACAGTATTTTGAACAGAGAAAGGTTAATGGAGATATACGTAGAATTCAGAGAATGGTGCAAAATACTTCTCTTTTTTTCTCCTTGTGTTGACTTTCAGTTTGACTTAATTTATCTTGATTGATAATCAGGGGAAATCTGTCCTCTCTAGACTCACTCATCCTTCCTCTTGCATTCACTCAATATGTAATAGGCTACATACTTTTTCAGTTGATGGGACTTAAACAGTACATACACCAAAGAGAGGGTCTGCCCTTATGGTGTTTATGGTCTAAATGAAAAATGGCTCTAAATATTTGTGTATGTATTCATAGTCAGTACATATATAATAAATATATTTTTTGATAGAAATATTTATTTACATATATATTTGTATTCTGTAATGAATATGTCTGATGTTCATAACTGCTATGAAGAGGTCAGGGAATGCCTTAAAAATAAGGTAACATTTGAGTGGAGACACAAAGGAGTGAATCGTGGGAGTATTTGGTAAAGGACATTCCAGACAAGAAAAGCCAAGGCCCTGAGGCAGGAAATAGCTGGAATGTTCACAGAGCAGAAAAAGTGGCTGCAATGGCTGGAACAGAATGAGATGTTGTGGAGCCATATAAGATCAGAGAGCGGAGTGTGTGAGTGAGGGATGTGTGTGTGTCTCTGCATACACACAAGCATGCAGGACCAAGTCTCCATCCCTTTAAACTTCACTTACTCTCCCCTCTCCTGCTATGCTTCCTTTTAGACTTGATCCTTGGCTTTGTTGACGGTTGACGGTTTTGCCCAGAAATTTTTTCTTGATGGGACCGGGCCATGGAAGGTGTGGGAAAAGACTAGGGAGAAAGAATTCAGGGTTTTTAAACTGTTCTTTTTTCAGGCTGTGGGGATGGAAATTGGAAAAAATAAATAAATAAAAGACAGGCTTTGAGTTAATAACTAGCCTATGAGACATACAAATCTTTCTTTTGATAATATCAAACAATTCCTCATGCCTAACTTTGGTGCATTTTTATTCTTGCAATCTTTGTCTAATTTATGTTTAGTTTTAGTATTTATTTAATTTTTACTAATATTTAAATAATCTATGTTTGTAAAGCTACAGAGTAACACCTACAAGAAAAATTAACAATTAACATAAAATAGCAGGTGCATTATCTTTCCTTTCCCAAAACCCTACCTTCTGTGGGCCAGTGAGAAACATTTGCTTTCATACATTTTTGCACTTACTGAAAAAAAGACACAATTTCTATAGGTTTGAGAAGCAAATTAGACACTGTTCCAGTTGCAGAATATGTTGGGCTGTTTAAACATCAAGTTGAAGGATTACTATAGGTAGACGATGCAAGCATAGATTTTGAATTTGCCAGAATTTTGTTCAGAGTTGAGAAAAGTCAGGATTTAGAATTCAAGATTTTGTTATTCAATATAAATAATTACAAGACAAAGTTAGAAACTGATTCTGATTTTTATTTTTCATAAGAAACTGGATTGAGCAGTAGTTTATTATTGGCCAGAAAAAAAAATCTGTGCCAATTACTCCTGAGAATATGACTGCTATAGAATCTGGTACATTCTACGCCTCTCCATCATCTCCTACTACTACTCACACCCTCGATACACTAGGGCTGGATTTAATCTTGCATGATGTAGAGGTTCATTTAGAAACTTAATATTGAACTAAACCCTTTGTAAATAATGAATTTTAAAATGAACTAATTTGATCTCAACACTTGAGATTAGGGTAATCACTCTGTCAGAATGTATGTACAGTAGAGATAAAAGGCATTTAAGCAGTGAAGGCTGATAATTCTACTTTCTTCTATGAACAATTAATGTTTATGCCCCAGGAGGCCTATAGTATGAACATGCACTTGAGGTTTCCTTTATGACTCTTGCAGATTCAAGCTGGATTATGCATGTCGTCTTACAGTAAAGAGTGACATAAATCAGGAAAATAGCCAGTCAAATTCTGATTGTTTAAGAGAATTAATGTCATTGGTTCTATTTTTTATAGTATAGCTCTCTATTTCCCATGTCCTCTAACTTAGCTTCCCTGCACAAGAGTAAAAATTACTGAAGTTTATTAATAGGTAATATATTTGGTAGTGGTTTTTCATTACATTTTCACAGGGTGTCTTGAGATTTGAGATAATTTTTATTATTATTTTGCAATTGTGAGACATGCTTGTAAATGGAGAAACTTGGGTAGGGTTGAGCATGAGAGAGAAAACTGACTGGCTTAATAGTGACCACAGACGTTCTTTGTGCATGGATGGAAAGCAGTGAAGCAGCTCCAGGCAGGGTGACTGGGAGGCTTTTTCTTTTCCTATTGGAGGTGACTGCCTGTTCCAATTCATCCATCTATTCAGCTTTTCTTATATCAGTCCCCTCAGACAACACAAATCATAAGCTGAAGCTCTGGCACCTGGAAAACAAGCCTAGTTCCCATGTCCCCATGGGGACAAATCTGCAGCCTGACCAGTAGAGGTATCACCAATGGAGATGACAATTTGGTAAAAACGGAAGGATGAGGGTAAGGTGGGGCTAGTGCATCTCCTCACTTAAGGAGGGGCTGCATCATCTCAGGGATCTTCCTTCATGCCTGTTCTCAGCCTTGTTACTGATCTCTCATCGTGCCAGTCCATGTCACACCCCCCATCAACCTACTCACAAAAAGAGCACACAGATAGCTGTTAGAAAAACACTGTTTACAACAGCAAAGACTTGGCACCAACCCAAATGCCCATCAATGATAGACTGGATAAAGAAAATGTGGCACATAAACACCATGGAATACTATGTAGCCATAAAAAAGGGATGATTTCATGTCCTTTGCAGGGACATGGATGAAGCCACAAATTCTTGCTTCTCCCAAATCACCCTGTGCTTCTAACCCTGGACTCTGCCTTCCCACCATTTGCTGTGGGTAAACTGTCTGTGCTAGACCCACCTCCTCTTATCTACTCAAAAAGATTACTCCAGCAATGGCCATTCTTTCTCCTGCATCACTCATTTTTCCCACTCTATTGAATCATCTCCACTGGCATATAGCCGAACTGTAATATCCTCCATCTTTAAACATCTTCCCTTGTTCCTACATCTGCCTAAAGCCACCATCTTATATCTACACTCACCTCTGTGACAAATGCTTCAAAATACATGTCTCTACGCACTGTGCTCATGTCTTTCCTCTAATCTCTCTTGAACACTCTCCAGTTACGTTTCTAATCCCATCACTTCTACCTATCAGAACTCTTGTCAAAGTGTCTAGTGACCTTTGACATTTTCTAACCCACTGATCGATTTTAAGTCCCCATCTTCTTTGACCTGAGTGACATTGGACAGAGGTGACTCCCACTTACCTTGTTCACTTGGCTGCACTCAGTCTTGGTTCTCCTCTCACCTCACTTGCTCCTCCAACTTCCTTTGCTGGCCTCTCCCCATTTTTCTTTCCTCTAAATGTTGGACCCTAAAATCTTATCCTTAAAATTCTTCCTTCTCTATCTCACTGTCTTGATTATGTCTCTTGGTGTTAAATACAGTCATCTGGCTTTAATGCCATCTACATATTTACAAATAAAAAAATTCAATCCCTGGCTTGAACTTCTCCTTGAACTACACACTCATATGTCCAAACAACTTTCTGACATCTCTGAATGGATGTCTAAAGAGCATCTCAAATTCAACATATCCAGAGCAAACATTCTGGTTCAGAACTTTGTTGTGTTCAGCACTGTAACTACAGTGCCTCAGAGAAATAGTAACATATGCAACAGTAGTCATTCAATGAATATTTGAAGAATGAGAGAATTCAGTAACACGTTACATTTGAAAGAATATTCCATTCATCAACAATGATAAAAAAAATAGATATCAGTTGTGCCAGGTGCCTAAAGGAAAAGGAGAATTTAAATGAATCAGCGCCAAAGTGTTTCTGACACTCTAGACAAGAAAAGGAAGCAAGCAAAGACATGAAATTGGAAATATTTGTGACACATTTAGATAAAAATTAGGAAACCTATTTCTTCACTCAGGAGCTTTGCATATGGAGGCAAGAGATTACAGAGTTGGAAAGGTGGGGGCCATAAGTGAAAGGCTAAGAAGTTGGGATTTGATTTCTCAACTAATAGATCTATCAGGGAGCAAACAGGATCCTTCTTCATGGTCCCATCACATCTGTCACACACTTTAGTCTCTACACTTTCCATTTATCATGTTAGAAGTGATAATAATCAAAGATCACACATTAAAGGATATCTGACTCCATCAGGATGTAAACTCCCCTAGCATAGGAACTACACCTTGTCTGCAGTTTCCTTTGTTTTACACCCTTGCCCGGCATAGTAATGATGCTTGAGTTGATGCTCAGTATATAAGCACCAACTGTACATATTCATTTAGTCAGTTGAATGAATGCACGGCTGGATGAATGAATTAATGACTCTAAGTGTTTGTTAATTTGAACTGAAAGCAGCTGTAAGTCCTTTACCTGCAGAATACCTTGTTGATTTAAAATACATTAAATATACACACATATAATGCAATAATAAAATAGGGATACTTTTCAAATCAACAGTAATACAACTCACAGGCTATCTTAGCACCTAAGTGTAGAAGAGATCTGTGAGGATTCATCTTCAGTTCAGTCCAGGATGTCTTGGTAATTTACAGGACTCATTCCCCTTATGTTTGCATGAACCATAATAAAATTTGCCTCCCAATGTCTTTGGATGTTTTTAATGAGAAAAAGTGGTTGTGTTGGTAATGGCCCAGCTGCTTTCTGGCCTGTCACAGTGCCTTACCTACAATAGCTGTTCAGTCATAGGGGAATTAAGTAAGAGAGAAGGAATAAGTGAGTTCATGAATTTGCCTGCCTGTGTCTCAGCCCTCCTCTTCTATGCAGGAGAGGCTGTGATGATGGAAACAACCCATCCTCCCTGAGGATTTTGCTTTTCACTGCTCAGAGATGAGTTAACCATGACTACCCACCTGGGTGGTGACTGTGACTCAAAAGTGAGGGGCGGATGGAATTTAGGTAGCAGAAAAACTAGGAGGGAAAATTTTTCAAGGATTAGGCTGAGGGTGAAAAGTCAGGTGGGCAGGTGAGAAAGACAGAAACCCAGCTGTGGACCTGTGAGTCGGGGGCTGGCCATCCCTTACACAGTGCTGAGTGGAATGCAGATGCAGAGCTTAGGAAAGTGTCAGCAAGCATTTCCCCAAATGCTCCTTAGTCACCCCAAGGCCTCTGGACACATTCATCATCATCTTCCCTCCCACAGATGGCCCATCACTGTTCTCTACAGAGTGATTCACTGTCAGGGTGAAAATCTTAGGAAATTGTCTTCACACAAAAAAACTGCTCCCTAGCTCAAAACATTCAATAACTCCTCCACCCCAGGAGACACATTATTTTTTCTCCTATCCATAGTTTTCCATAGTCTTTTTTTTTCAGTGATTTGTATGATCACATACTACATGCATTACCTTAGAGTCTCTGCAGCCTTTACTGTTCATCTTGTTGAGCAGCTTTTCCCTCAACCTTCCTGTGGGCTTCTGTATAAATCATTCTCCTTCACTTTCCAAACACTGCATTTGAACTTAGTGACGTTTAGCTGTTTCTTCTTTTCCTTCCTTTTTTTTTTTTTCCTTTTTTTTTTTTTAGAAGGGGTGCATATTCTGAAGAAAGGTCTACAGATCATTCCTCCATCTAATTCAAAACCCAACAACATGTCACTTTATGGTTGGGTTTCCTCAAGAGGCTCTGCCGTGGCCCCATCGAGGATGTTCAGGTCCTGAGGTCACTCTGTGATGTGTCAGGGGAAAGGAGTAAGGGCATCTGGGATCCTGGGGCAGGATTAATGGAGTCCAAAGGAAGAAAACAGCAGGGACAGAGGGAGAATTCTGGGATTCGATGTGTCAGAAGTGGGAGAAGCATGAACAAACTCTGAGAGTGACTAAGAGAGAATCTGACTTGACACAAGAAGGCATTTTTAAAAAACTGAACATTTTTAGAGAAGCTATAAATTCACAGAGGATTTTTTAATATGGCAAAGAAGATTTAGCCAATGTCCATTCATCCAGGCCCTTGTCCTTCATCTGTGTCTCTTTTTGTATATCCATTCACAGTGATATCTCTGGTTTGTTTATTTTGTTCTTCCCATCTCAATGAGATGTTAACTATGGACAAATCACTTCAGTTCTGAGGGTTCCCATTTCCTCAGCTGCAAAATGAGGGAAATGAAGGATTGCTGGCTAAGATCCCTTCTAATTTGTTAGTTAATTGATGTTATTGTGACAGGCATCCCCTGTCAGATCCCCAGAGTGACAAAGTGGGTCTCTTACCACTTATTCCCTGATGAGTCCAGGAGCCAGTCCTCTCCATGTTGGGGACATCCCCTGTGTGCATGTGGAGTTGAGTTGCCTGGATTCCAGTTCAAGACTCCCAAGGCTGGGAGGTGGGGAAGCTTGTGGGGGGGGAGTGGTTAGCACTGACCTGAGTATGAGGACAGGCTCTGCCACTGCCCAGCTGTGTGAGCCCTCCCATTTGAACCTCCCTGCTTTGTCATGTAAGGCTGGACCAGGGCAAGCCACGTGAAGCACTCACTACGGTGACCAGCACGTGGGGAGCACGGAATACCTCTCAGCTGTTTCCATAGTCTTTGTTATGATCATCATCATCAATCACCATCATCATGAAATTGTCACAACTTAAATCCAGGAATACAAGAAGGCCTCCCATCTCCATTTCATAGAAATGTCAGACTTTAATAAAAAGAAATCCAGTTGACCACTTCTTTTGAGTGTATATATTTGGAGAGCAAGGCATGATCATGGTCTATGTGTGATGTTACTGTTGCTTATAAAAAATTAATCCTCCTCACCTCTCTTCATCCTCCATCTCAGGTGACAGACAGGGAACTTCTTTAAATTCTTTTCATAAGTGCTAATGGTAACAACATACTTTCAGATTTTTTAAGTTGAAACAGAGTTTGGGAAGTCAGGATCTTCAAATGTAACAGAAGGGCAGACTATAACATAAAAGCCCTCTATTAAAATTAAATATTTATCAAGGGGAGCAAAGAATGGGGAAATTCAGTGAGTTATTTAAAAATGGATGTTGTAGTTATTACTTGAGCATGAAAATACAGAAGGAAAACATTAAAAGCATTTTTAAAAGAGTTTGGAAATTTAGCATAAAATAGGCAGGAAATAGGAATGAATCATTTTCTTTTGCTGTTGTTCATAAAACATCTCGTAATCATTGCTGGATTTTTCCATTCTCCTCAGTGGTGGGGTTGCAGCAAAATGGACACCAGAAATGCAACGTTTTGTTCAGCAGCAAAGTCTGAAAGCAAAGTCTTTGTCGAGGCATTTATTTCAGTCAATTATTAATATGTCATCTGTGAAGTTATTCTCCTTGTTCTAGGCTCGAACTTGTATTAATCCCTTTGGCTAAGGTTATGCATAACTAACAGTCTAGTGCCTGTGGAGCTCTAAGGAGTTAAAAGGAAGAAAATAGGCTTAGCTGGCAGGAACAAAAATAGGGGTAGAGAAGAGTGAAAATTCTGAAAAATTAGGCCAACCACAAATGGTTGTACTAGCACCTAAGCATCCTGTTACAGCGCCCAGTTCACAGCCTACCTGCACCCAAGTATTCTGTCTGCAAGCATTCACCTTAAGCAGCATGACCTTGTAAGATTCCCCTCCAGGCTCTTTCTCTTGGTAGACAGCCTTCTTTCTGCTATCTTGCCCATTGCTTCCTTGCAATGTATCTCCCCCTTTTCTCTAAATAATTTTGCCTTTCTAAGCTCATTACTTTATGCATTGGCCTCAGATAGTCATTGACCATGACAGTACCTGGAGCATGGTACCTGGCTGTGTTTTGATCCAGGGCCAGCAGAGTTTTTCCACATCACTTAATAGTTGAATCTTTGTTATTTACCTTTCTGGGGTAAACATGTTTTCCAGTAGCAAAGTACTTCATAACAAAATGACTCACTGGAGTTGCCTCCTCATATCTGTTCTGAGTCCTTAAAGAGTTACTAACATTATTGGTGGAAGAATCATATCACTGGATTATGAAAAGAAGAGAGACCACCTTTTATTTTCCTTTTTCTTAGTTTCTACTCTTTTTTAAAATGTTTGACTCTTTATGATGCCCAGCAAGATATCATAATCTGCATTATTATTTCAGTCTGCCAAAAATAATTGCTACATTTTAAAAGTAGAATTGGTTTTTCAAGCCACGATTATTTTTAATGCTCCATATTCTTATAAAAGAAACTATTATCATTTAGTCTTGCCATATTTCTGAATTTTTGAAAACTGTTTTAAAGGTGAAAAGACTTTTTTTTGTAATACTTAAAGCCATTCTTCCTATTTCTATTGAGAATGTGAAATATGTATTTAATATCTATTTAAAGGAACACACCCTTTTCTGTCC
>PVKP010050450.1:0-13398 GCA_004027715.1 Plecturocebus donacophilus | reverse complement strand
TCCCAGAGCATGTGCCACCACAGAGACTGCTGCTGGTGGCCGGCCTGGCCCCCGCTTGACTGGCGGCTCTGCACGTACCTGCCTGGTCACAGCTGGGTTCCCCATGGAGCCAGCATGCCGATGGGCACATCTGTCATGTTTCTCCCCCCACCCCCTTGGTCAGCAGTGCCAGTCCCTGGAGGTGAGGCTGCGTGCATGTCGTGTGCTGGTGGAGATAGGCAGAGCCTCTGAGACTGGGAACCAGGGCCTGGCCATGGGGGTGTCCCCATGTGCAGCAGTGATGCCCTCAGAGGCTCCTTGGACAGCCCCCCCAACATACCACATTCTGTGCACACAGCCCCTGTGCCCACACCACGTTCTGTGTGAGACCTTACAGTCATTTGCACTAAGGCTTGTAACGACGCTCGTGGTGTGACCAGAAGGGCTGTGTAGTTACACAGCCAGAGAGGGGCAGGGGCCAGAGGCCAGACAGAGCTGGATGAGCCCCTGGCCCTGGAGGTGGAGGGAGCGGCACCCTGGCCGACAGCACGGGGATGTGGGTTGCAGGAGAACTGCGCCATCCTCAAGGAGCTGGTGACGCTGCGGGCCCAGAAGTCCCGCCTGCTGGGGTTCTGCACGCACGCCGACTATGTCCTGGAGATGAACATGGCCAAGACCAGCCAGACCGTGGCCACCTTCCTTGGTAGCCCTTCTTCCTCCTCCACCAGGGTCCCTGTGGTGAAGGTTCTCACGGTCACCCCCCAGGGCAGTTGGAGCTACCCCTAGAGCCCTGTTCTTTCCCTCCATGAAGAGGGACTTCCAACCCCTGCCCTGGCTCCCTCACTCCCCTAGAGGGACCCTCAGAACAGGGAAGCGCCCAGACCCTAGTGTCAGTCCCATGCCTGCACCTGTCCTGCTGCCCCCTCATCCTGAGCGTGAGGATAATGGGCCCTGCGGGGGGTTGCTGGGAGCTGTGGGCCCTCCCTTCCGGACGGACGGGGAGCCTGATGCAGTTGTGGCTGCGGGTAGGAGAACCCAGAGCCATGGAGGAGCCTGCAGGGCGAGACACCCACCTTCTGCCCTCCCTGCAGATGAGCTGGCGCAGAAGCTGAAGCCCCTGGGGGAGCAGGAGCGCGAGGTGATTCTGGAGCTGAAGCGCGCTGAGTGCGAGCGCCGGGGCCTGACCTTCGACGGGTGCATCCATGCCTGGGACATGCGCTACTACATGAACCAGGTGGAGGAGACGCGCTACCGCGTGGACCAGAACCTGCTCAAGGAGTACTTCCCCGTGCAGGTGGTCACGCAGGGGCTGCTGGACATCTACCAGGAGCTGTTGGGGCTGGCCTTCCACCAGGAGGAGGGCGCTGGCGCCTGGCACGAGGATGTGCGGCTCTACACAGCCAGGGACGCAGCCTCAGGGGAAGCGGTCGGCAAGTTCTACCTGGACCTGTACCCGCGGTGGGTGAGGGCAGGGGGGCGGGGGACGCGCCCAGGCCCTGGGTTTCCTCAGAGCCCGCACTCCCGTCTGAGATGGGGAGGAAGTCGTTGCTTGCTCCACAGGGCCTGGGGGCTGAACCTCGAGATGTAGCGCCCATGGGCACACTACGGGGGCCAAAAATGCAGCTATCCTGTTTCCACTCTCACCTGGCCACCCAGACAAGGCTCAGCTCTGCCCAGGCCAGAGTCCGTTAGGGGAGGGATGGCAGCTGGGGCCGGGCCGTTGTTTTCATGCTGCCCAGCGCCAAGTTGCCTCTGCTGAGAGGGAGGTTAGAACCTCAGAGGCTCCCGGCAGTCTGGGTTATGAGTCAAGTGGGTTGAGGGATGTGGAGTCGGGAACTCAAGTGCCCACGGGGCTCGACGCTGCCCCCCCAGGGAAGGGAAGTACGGGCACGCGGCCTGCTTTGGCCTGCAGCCTGGCTGCCTGCGGCAGGACGGGAGCCGCCAGATCGCCATCGCGGCCATGGTGGCCAACTTCACCAAGCCCACGCCCGACACGCCCTCGCTGCTGCAGCACGATGAGGTGGAGACCTACTTCCACGAGTTTGGGCACGTGATGCACCAGCTCTGCTCCCAGGTGAGTGCGGGGCCCGGGCGGGGGCAGGAGCTGCCTGTGGTCAGTGGGCCCAAGCTCGGGGCTTCAGCTTCCAGCTCTCTCTGCACCCACCTGGTAGCTCCTTCATCCGATGCCACCCGAAGATGCTGACTCCTTCTCATGCCTGTGTCCTGGGGCTGCCCCAGCAAAACACCACAGGGCAGGGCTTAGACAAAGAGCATGTATCTCCTCCTGGTCCTGGAGGCTGGAGTCCAAGGCCACGGCGTCAGCAGGGCTGGTTCCCTTAGCCCCTCCTCGGCCTGCAGACGCCACCTCCTCCCTGTGTCCTCGTGCGGTCATCCTTCTGTGTGGGTCCTCATCTCTTGCAGGGCCCCCAGGCATGCTACCTTAGTGACCTCCTTAGACATCCAGTTTTGAAGTACAGTCACATCTGGCCGGGCGCAGTGGCTCACACCTATTATCCCAGCACTTTGGGAGGCAGAGGTGGGCAGATCACCTGAGGTCAGGAGTTCAGGACCAGCCTAGTCAACATGGTGCCATCTTGTTGCAAGCATCTTTCCTGGCACACAGTCAGCTGTCATTCCTCGGGAAAGCTCTGTTCTGTGAAGGCGCTGAGAACCCTGAGAAGCACACATGTAGCTGTCCCTCCCAGGGGACCCAGGGCTGGGTGCTCATGAGCCTCTGGTCACGTGTTTGCCCACTGATCCATCCAGAGCCTTACTGTGTGTGTTTTGGGTTCAAGACACCTTATTGCTGTGCATCGCTGGCAGGTTCATGTCGAACACATGTCCAGCAACTCTGTCACCCGTGCCTGAACGCAGCTCGCACACACAGGGTGTCCCCGTGTAGCTCATGGTGGCCTCCTGGCGCTGAGGGTCATGAGACAGTACTCTGCCCAATGCTTGGGGCCTAAACAGCAAAATCACTGAGAGCGTAAAAGTGCAAAAACCATGCCCCCACTACACTGAGAAAAGCACCCTTGCTCACAGAATGAGCGGAAGCAAGAAGACAGCGTGGCCCGGCCGAGGAGCACTGCAGTGCTGGCCTCTGGGTTACCATGGGTCTTGGTAGGCGAGTTAGAGAACACGGAGTCCAGAATGAGGATCGACCATGTGTCCGCCTGTCCTGGCTTCCCTGCCATGGTGTTTGCACGTGGCTCAGAGCCAACACGCGCATGGGCGCATCCACACAGGAGCACGCGCACGGGCGCATCCGTGCAGGGGCACACACGCGGGCCCAAAGCCTGCCTGCCTGCTGCTTTCTGTCCCTGGGGCCTGGCGCGGCGAGTCCCTCTGTGAGTCAGTCGTCGGGATGAGGAGCATGGCTGTGCAGTCCTTGGAACAGCTTTGGAGTCGCAGAAAGGACCTTAAGGATCACCCAGGGGTTCCCTGGCCATCGGCTGCCAGCCATGGTTCCTGCAGGACTGGGTCAAGGGTTGTGCTTTTTGGGAAGGTTCCACACACGCAAGCAGGGAGATGCAGCACACCTCACACTGTCCTCATGCAGACCTGGCCATCCCCAGCTCCCAACTGCACCGGCTTCTCTGCCCCTCGGGTACAAAGCTTTCAGGGAACAGTGGCTCTGTGGATGGGGAGAAGTGTGGGTGGCCTCCAGGGACGGGCATGTGGCTGGCATCTTCAGGTGTGTCTTGCTGGCACAGGCAGATGGCAGCAGCCCAGGGGCCTCCGGGTCCCAGTCGTTTTCCAGATTTGGGGTGGGAGGGCTGGGCCCAGTGCATCACCTGTGCACCTGGCACATTTGCACTGTGGCAGCTGACATGGGCCGGGCTGGTGGGAACCAGCGTTCTGAGTCTCTGCCCCACCGCCACAGGCGGAGTTCGCCATGTTCAGTGGGACCCACGTGGAGCGGGACTTTGTGGAGGCGCCGTCACAGATGCTGGAGAACTGGGTGTGGGAGAAGGAGCCGCTGCTGCGGATGTCCCGGCACTACCGCACGGGCAGCGCGGTGCCCCAGGAGCTCCTGGAGAAGCTGATTGAGTCCCGGCAGGCCAACACAGGTGCGGGCACCCACCCTGTCTGGGGGAGGGCGCTTGGCCCAGGGGTGGTGGCACCCAGCCAGGGCTTGGCATGTTCCCCGGGGGGGTCAGAGCTCTGGACAGAGTGGGCTGGGGCAGGTGAAGAGGCCAGCTCCCTCCTCCCCTCCTGCCCAGGCCTCTTCAACCTGCGCCAGATCGTCCTCGCCAAGGTAGACCAGGCCTTGCACACACAGACAGACGCAGACCCCGCTGAGGAGTATGCACGGCTCTGCCAGGAGATCCTCGGGGTCCCGGCCACACCAGGTAGCCACCCTGGAGCTGTGAGCACCCTGGAATTTGGGGCCTCAGCCACGTCCCCAGGAGGGTGAAGGGAGTTGGTCCCCAGACCTCACTTCACAAGTGCAGGAGTTTCTGCTGGGGAGCCACGGAGCGTGTCCCAGGCTCCTCGGGGACAGCCCCAGCCGAGACGAGTTGCAGGCCCAGGGTCAGGGGTGGGTGTGCAGCCCACCCCTGAGGAGGAGTCCGTTCTCTGGAGCCTTTGCTTTCAATGAAGCTCGTGTTTCGTTAATTCAAATTTGTGATACAAGCTTTGTGAAAAGCCTGGGAAAGTACAGGAAGGACTAGGAATATCAGGTCCTGACGGAAGGAGGTGGGTCCCTGTTGACGCGCACCTGTTCTTCCTGGGTGCATGTGTGTTCATACGCACTTGAGAGGGTCTGTGATATGTAAATACATGTGATATATAAACACAGCATGATTTTAACATGTGTTGTGTTTTGTGGGTTTACTGTTCCATAGACTTTAAAACAATCTTTCTGAAAGCATTTGAAGCAGTATGTCCTGTGCTGTTGCATAGACGTGCCTTGGTTTATTGATGCAGTCTCATAATCGGGACGTTTTCAGCATGGCCCAGACTGGGATTTTGGTGGGGGCTGATGGGGGGAGCCACTGAGGGAGTTTGGGGACTTTGTTGCAGCTGACAGTTCCGTTCAGTGAGCTCCTGTCCTTCTAGGAGAGAGGCAGAGACTTGTGGCCCTCGCCTCGTGGCTGGGCTCTGATTCTCGAAGTTATCTGGCTGGTTCTGGCCCTCGCTGTGATCCTCCGGCTTCTCCCTGTTCCAGGCAGGGGTCTCAGGCGTCTGGCTGGATGTCCTCTCCTGGGGGAGGAGCATGGAGTGGGGGCTGCAGTGTGAGCCCTGCCATGTGTCTGTCTCAGGAACCAACATGCCTGCTACCTTCGGCCACCTGGCGGGCGGCTACGACGCCCAGTACTACGGGTACCTGTGGAGCGAGGTGTATTCCATGGACATGTTCCACACGCGCTTCAAGCAGGAGGGCGTCCTGAACAGCAAGGTACATGGGGACCGGGGTCCGGGGAGGGTGTCGTGAACAGCAAGGTACATGGGGACCAGGGTCCAGGGAGGGCGTCCTGAACAGCAAGGTACATGGGGACCGGAGTCCGGGGAGGGCGTCCTGAACAGCAAGGTACATGGGGACCGGAGTCCGGGGAGGGCGTCCTGAACAGCAAGGTACATGGGGACCGGGGTCTGGGGAGGGCGTCCTGAACAGCAAGGTACATTGGGACTGGGGTCTGGGGAGGGTGTCCTGAACAGCAGGGTGGGACTGAGAACAGCGCGACCTTGGCCTCGGCTGGGGTGTGCCAGGTGAGCCAGCCTGGCCCAGGCACCTGCTGGTCTTGGCGTGGTGCTGCTCCCCAGGCCCTGCAGGAAGCTCCACGCTAGACCCGCAGGCCTGGGGCTGTGAGTGCTGGGAGCGTCGCGTCTTGCTGAGGAGTCCTTCGGGACTACAGGCGGGTGAAGCAGAGACGAGACAGCGAAGTGGCCGGCGCCAGCCACCAAGGAGACCCCGATGAGGTGTCTCTGGCTCGAGAGCCATGTGCTGAGACAGCCCTCTTTGGGGAGGCCTGGCGTGGCCTCTGCATGTGTTTGCCCTGCAGCTCCGCCCCTCACTGTGCAGCAGGCTGTTGGCCGTGTGAGCCTGTGCCGCCTGCTGATGGTGCCACGCAGGCGCAGGGCAGCTGCCAGAGTCCCTCTCTAGGAGCGAGTGGCTGCCAGCTCTGAGGCCGGCCCTGCCCTGTCCCACCGCAGACTCAGCCTGGGTTTCAGTGGGGGCTGATGAGGGGAACCACCTCGGTAGTTTGGGGAGTTGGGGCGCTGCTGGCCCCTCAGTACACACCCTGCTCTGAGATTCTGATGAGAGGCGCCTGCGCTCCCCACCCGTGCTGATGCAGGCGGCCCCCAGACCTCCCTGGGAGCCTGGAAGGGGTTGCTCCGAGCCCCCCTGGGCGGGGGTGTGCAGACTCCCGGGGTCCTCTGCCCTTGTTCCCTGGGTCCCCACCCGGCTGCAGCGCCCTGTCTCCTCGGCAGGTCGGCATGGATTACAGAAGCTGCATCCTGAGGCCCGGCGGCTCTGAGGACGCCAGCGCCATGCTCAAGCGCTTCCTGGGCCGTGACCCCAAGCAGGACGCCTTCCTCCTGAGCAAGGGGCTACAGGTGGAGGGTTGTGAGCCACAGGCCTGCTGAGGCCCCGTGCTGCGACTGCCCCGTCCAGCCCGCGCTCCCGCCGACCTGGTGCCTTAGCCCCAGCCCAAGATGGAGCAGGCTCTGGCACAGCGCCTGGGGTTGGCAGGGCAGCTGAGCGGCTGTCTCCTGCCCCTTGTCATTGTCTGTCCCCGCCCAGTGGCCCACCCAGCTAGAGACGGGGTCCTTGAGGTGTCTGGAGGCCTCTCATGGCTGCCAGGGCCTCGTCTTTGTTGCACTAACACGTCCCCTTCCTGGGAAACGTTCCTGGTCAGGAGATGGCTCTTCGAAATGAGATCATTAAAAAGAAAAAAAGGAGAGAGGCTCCCCAGCCTGGTCGTCGGCTCCGGCCCTTTCTGTCCTAGGATGGCGGGACATGGGATCAGGGTCCAGCCCTCAGCTTGTTGCCATACCAGGACCTGGACGGGGGCACAGGTCCGTATTGGAGGGAGTGCAGGCCCGAGGACTGGGGAACCAGTTCTGCCAGCCAGGCCGGCCTGCAGGGCTCTCAGAGACTTCTGCTTCCTGCCTGCTTCTTACCTGTTGGCGTTCTGGAACATGTCCTCCCCTCCTTGCTCGGCTCTGACCATCAAGGACCAGGCTCGGCCGGTCAGAGTCCACAAAGCAAGGCAGCCCCCTGTGCACACAGGCAGCCCGGGCAGGGCTGGGGGTCGGCAGCCGCCCGCCCTTTCACCCCCGGGGAAGGCCCAGCTCACTTGGACTTCCTGGGCAGAGTGTCTGGGAGATCCCACTGGACACAAGCAAACCAGGGAGCCAGGGCAGCTGCTGAAAGCCCGGCTGTGGCCCTCGCCCTCGTGGCCTTGGGGACTGCCCATCCTTGCCCTCCCTGGTGGCCCTGCTCCCCTGGCTGTGGGCAACATGGCAACATCTTAATCAGGTTGGGGGGCACTTCTTGGACCCTCTGACGGTGCTCAGAGGTGCCTGAGAGAGAGCCGGCAGCTGTATGCCCAACACCTGAGCAGGACAGGCGGATGCTCCTTGTTTCTTCAACTCGAGCGCTCTGATGTTTGCTCCCGTGACTGAGAGCTTCTTGGGAGCCCCCCTTGTGCCCTGGGACATCCCTCCCCACTCTTAGTCCTCCATGAAGGAGGCTGGCCAACGCACCCTGTGACCCTGCTTCCCGAGGCCCAGTGGGTGGCCAGACGTCGCCTCGTCCTCACCTCAATTTGGATGGGACTCCGGGTGCTGTGCCATCTGCTCCGGCCCCTCCTGTCCCATCCCCGCCCAGCCCAGGCCGGCGTGGTGTGGCCACCGCCATGGGGCCCGCTCTGCACCTTCCCACACCGGGCTCCGCTCTGTGCACCTGCGTCTGTGTCTTTCCAGCTCTAGGGGCTGAGGGGCAAGTCTTGTCTTTGCAGAGCTGGACTGCACAACCCGTGGCCAGGAGGGTTATGCCAGAAAGGCGGGAAGTGCTAAGTGGGCACACCACAGCGGCCACGTTTCGAATACTCAGCCCAGAGCTGCGGCCCTAGCTTGCACCTGAAGCCCCAACTACTCAGGAGGCTGAGACCAAAGGACTGCTTGATCCCGGGAGGTCGAAGCCAGCCTGGGCAACATAGCAAGACCCCATCTCTACAAAAAAGTTAGCTGGGGGGGTGAGTGCCTGTGGTCTCAGGTTTTTGGGTGGCTGAGGCGGGAGGATTGCTTGAGCCTAAGAGGGTCGAGGCTGGAGTGCGAAAAGATCCTACCACTGCACTGCAGCCTGGGCAGCAGAGATGGAGGTGGGAGTCTAGGGGCGCCCTCATCTTCCCCTGCACCAAGCCTGCAGGTGCTTCCACCTTGTTCCCATCTAAGACCCGGGTGTGCTGGGGCACCGCAGCTGGGCCCTAGGCTGGCACAGCCTTGTGGTCACACGCATAGCCTGGCCCGTCACAGCAGAGCTAGGGTCACAGTCTGGGGCTGCTGGGCCTTGGGCAGATAGCCTGACCATGCACACCCCACTCCCCTGGAAGGCGCCGGGCTTAGATGTCAGTTGCCAGATTCCCCAGCAGCCCCCTCAGTGCTTGGCATCTGGGCCGCCTCCCTCAGCGTGTCCTCTGCTCCCCTGTGGACACCCAGGGACTTGGAGGTAGCAGCACAGATTCTCGTCCAAGGCCTCATGCCCCAGAGAGACGGTCATCCTCAGAGCCTTCCCATAGCCCACACGGGGCACCCGGCTTTCCCCAAACACTCCAGGACAGAGCAGGGGCTGTGACCTCAGGGGCCCAGCCCCACACCAGCAGCAGGGAGGTGGCCGCAGAGCCGCTGTGTCTCCTGGCTCCCCCACCCCACACTCCCCCCACGGGGCTCCAGCAGCAGCTACAGGCAGCCTGGCATCAGCATCCCCTGCCCATCCAGATTGTCGTTCTCCTTGGCCCCTTGTTGCTCCCCTGCGGAGAATAAAAGAGAAAAAATAAAATAATTATGTATATATTTAATATATATATGAGCCTGTATGTTGTGTAATCTTTGCTACATTTCTCCATAAACTCATTATTTGCATTTTTGACAAAACCTGAACGCAGAAGGGATCTTCTCCCCTGTCACCCATCCAGCCACCATGGGCCGTCCCTAGGTGTCCCTGGCTCCTCGTCCTCACAGTGCTGTCCCTGCTGGTGCTGCTTCCAACACACGTACCCCAGGCTTTGCGCCCGTGGCCCAGTTTAGGTTGCTCACTAAGTATTTCTCAAACCGAGAAGCTGCTGGGATCTTTCTGGTTGGCGGCCCCGAGCTCGGAGCGATACCACTGGGGCTGCTACAGGGAGGCCCCACGCCGTGGGGCGGGCAGGTGCTGTGTTGTCCTCGTCCTCCCCGAAGGCAGGACTGGTGTTATTACTGTCCCTGTGTCCCAGATGACATGTCTTGGGAGCAGAGCCAGCGTCCTCTCCCTCCCCAATCAGCAACACCAGTGGAAGACCACAGCCTTGCCAGGGGCATTCCGCGTGGGGCCTCGCCCTCCAGCGCTGTCCATACTTCAGGGAACAGAACGTTTTGTGAAACTCAGTTCGATCCTGAGATGGATGGGCAGCTTGTGGGTGGCTTGAGCCCTGGGCCGGGAGGCAGGTCTGGGTTCAAGTCTCAAGGTAAACGGGGCCAGGGGTGAGTTCCAGCATGGGCCGGGGGCCAGGGACTGCCCACAGGGTTCCCTGGGGGACCGAGCTCCCCGTGGCCATGCACAGAGTTCTCCGGTCTTTCCAGGCCGCATCAGGCCACTGGGATGCTCTCCTCCTCAGACCCCACACGGCCCTTGGGTGTTCCCTCTTGCCCCGTCCTCAGCTCAGGAGGCCAGGGAGACAGAGCTCTGTCCTGGAGGCCATCCTGTGCCCTCGGCCACCTCTCGTCGTTAGTTAACGGATGGGCTGGTGATCTATTTTGGAGCACCTACCTCAGTGATCCTCCATTCTGACTTGGTTTGAACTAGTAGAGAAAGAGTCTTATTTTTCCCTGAACTTGAAATTGGGAGGAGGAAATGCTGTCGGCACATGGAGCTGCTTGGAGTGGGGTGTGCAAACCGGGAGGACTCTACGGCTGTGATGGAGGCTACCCACTACGTCGTCCGAGCACCTCAGTTTACACTGGGGTCCAGTCCTGCCCCTGAACTTGGCAGTTATGTCAGTCCAAACATTCCCAGTTATTATTTATTTATTTATTTATTTATTGGCTGGGCGTGGTGGCTCATGCCTATAACCTCAGAACTTTGGGAGGCCGAGGAAGGCAGATGACTTGAGGCCAGGAGTTCAAGACCAATCTGGCCAACATGGTGAAACCCCATCTCTACTAAAAATAAAAAAATTAGTCAGATGTGGTGGCCCATGCCTTAGTCAGTTCGAGAACTGATTAATGCAGTTATTCAGACTATATTATGAACCTTTGTGGTATATTAATTATAGTAGTTTTACTATTTTAATTTCTCATAACAGCAGAATGTTAAATATTTAAACAGTAATTTAATTTGACTGGGCGCAGTGGTTCATGCCTGTAATCCCAGCACTTTGGGAGGCTGAGGCGGGCAGATCACTTGAGGTCAGGAGTTTGAGACCAGTCTGGCCAACATGGTGAAATCTCCTCTCTACTAAAAATTCAAAAATTACCTGGGCCTGCTGGCAGGTGCCTGGAGACCCAGCTACTTGAGAAGCTGAGGCAGGAGAATTGCTTGAATCTGGGAGGTGGAGGTTGCAGTGAGCCAAAATTGTGCCACTGCACTCTAGCCTAGACGACAGAGTAAGACCCCTGTCTCCAAAAAAAAAAAAAAAAAAAACCGAAATACAAAAATTAGGCATGGTGGCCCATGCCTTACTGTGAGAACTAACTAATGCAATTACTGTGACTGTTATGAACCTTTATAGTATATTAATTATAGTAGCTTTACTATTATAATTTCTCATGAAAAATATCAATCAGAATAATAAACTATTTGAACAATTTATTTAAACAATTATATAAGCAATCATGGCCGGGCATGGTGGCTCATGCCTGTAATTCCAGCACTTCGGGAAGCCGAGGCAGTCGGATCACTTGAGGTCAGGAGTTGGAGATCAGCTTGGCCAACATGGTGAAACCACGTCTCTACCAAAAATATAAATAATTATCCGGGTGTGGTGGCGCACGCGTGTAATCTTAGCTAGTCAAGAGACTTTGGCAGGAGGATCACTTGAACCTGGGAGACGGAGGTTTCAGTGAGCTGAGATGACGCTGTTGCACTCCCCTCTAGACGACAAAAGCGAAACTCAGCCTTTTTTTTACTTTTCATAATCACAGATTAACCTTTAATAGTCTTAAACAATTAAGCAATCATTTTAATAATATATAACGCATTGCATGTTCATATCATTTGCTTAATAAATAATAATAGTTATTAATATTCAATGGCAAGCCACCGGGAAACCACGGAGCTGGAATTTGAGGATCCGCTCCGCGAACCCCAGAATGCCCCGGATCCGACAGCCTCAGGGGCAACGCGGTCCTGCGGAGATGCTGCCCGCTCAGAGGCGGCGCTGTGACCCAGCTTGAAGCGCCTGGAGCCCAGCGCCGCGCCGCGGAGCCTACTGGGACTTGTAGTTCGCAGGCTCGGGGTGAGCAGGCGCAGTGCCGAGTCCGCCTCTGCGCGCGTCCGGGGTTGGCGGCTGCGGCTGTGCCTGCGGCGACTTCCTGAGGGGTGCCTGCGTGGGGCGTCCGAGGGGCCGAGCGGAGGAGGCCTACCCTGGACACGCAGGGGAGCCCGGCCGGCCTGCACGGGGCGCTCCCGGCTCGGGGGCCCTGCGTGGCACCTGAGCGCGCGCCCCAATGGTCACCTGCGCCCACCTGGGCCGGCGCGCGCGGCTCCCGGCAGCCCAGCCGTAAGTGCCGCCGCCCCCCGCGCCGCGACCTCCGCTCCGGGCCCGCCGGGTCCTTGCGTGGCCGGGTGGCCGGGGCATGACCCTGTCGCGTTAGGGGCCCCACGGGAGGGTCTGGGGCCGGCAGCTCGCCCAGGGACCCAGCGCCCAGGATAGCACGGTCTGCCTTTGCCCTGTGAAAAGGCGCCTGGATGAGAGACACCCAAGCTCTGAGGCCCCGCCTGCAAGGACAGGGAGAAAACGTCTCAACTCTACCCTAAAGACAGGGGGTGGCTGCCACGCTCGCACTCCAGTGAGGCCACATCACGGGGTCTCCAGGAGGGGAGATCCCGCCCTCCAGGGGACACTGGGCGATGTCTGGGGACGTCTTTGGTTGTCACGACTGGAGGGAGTTCCTGGCACAGAGGGGGTGGAGCCCAAGGATGCAGCTCAGCGCCCTGCCCTGGCCCAGAGAGTGATGCAGGCCCCAGTGCCCACAGTGCCCAGGGGGAGAGACCGCACTTACATTGGCACCATAGTCCTGGTGTTAAGCGCCATTCTGTTTATAGCCACGCACCCCTGTTGAGGAATGAGGAGGCAGCTGACCCTTCTGCTGGTCTTGCAACCCCAAGCTCCCTGACCTCTCCCCTATCCATCTCTCTTCCATCCTCAAGTGGCTCACAGGACCCTCCACTAGAGAGATGGTCTGCAGGAGCTATGGGGCCGGAGGTCCTGTACTCGCTGCCATGAGCTATAATATAACGTCCCAAAAGTGGGCCAGATGGCGGTGGCTCACGCCTGTAATCCCAGCACTTTGGGAGGCCAAGGCAGTTAGATGACTTCAGCCCAGGAGTTGCACGTGACCAACATGGTGAAACCCTGTGTCTACTAAAGATATAAAAATTAGCTGGGCGCGGCACACCTGCAATCCCAGCTACTTAGGAGGCTGAGGCAGGAGAATCATTTAACTCGGGAGGCGGAGGTTGCAGTGAGCCGAGGTGACCATGCCACTGCGCTCCAGCCTCGGCGACAGAGTGAGATTCCATCTCAGGAAAATAAAAAAAATAAATTCCCAAGTGTAAAGGAAGCCTTTCCCCATGTCAGGGCAGAGGGAAGGCCAGCAGGTTGTAAATCCCCAGCAGTGCCTACCAAGAGTCCCCCATGCGAAGCCCCTCGGAGCAAGGAGACTGTTTGCCTTTGGTTCTTGTATGAATCTCCTGGAGCTGCTGTGACAATGTACCACAGACCGGGACATGGGGAGGGGCCTTGAAATTTATTCTGTCACAAGTCTGGAGGCCAGAAACCAGAAATGAAGACATGGCTGGGCTGTGCTGCTTGTAAAGGCTCTGCGGGAACATCTCTCTTCCAGCTTCTGATGGTGGCGTGTGATAGCTGGTGTCCTTTGGCTTGTGGCCTCTTCACTCCAGGCTCTGCCTGCATCATCACATGGACTTTTTTTTTTTTCTAAGACAGGGTTTCACTCTTGTTGCCCAGGCTGGAGTACAATGGTGCTATCTTG
>PVKP010050449.1:0-13396 GCA_004027715.1 Plecturocebus donacophilus | reverse complement strand
CCCGGTGATGAAGTTTTTCTGTTTCTTAGTTTTCCTTTGGTGGACGCCGGTTCCCCTCTGAGCCAGACCTTCCCGGGTTCGCTGCGCCCGCTGTGGAACTCTCAGTCCTCAGCACTTCCAATTGCTATTTTCCTTGTGGGAATGGGACCAACCGAGCCCATCCCCATCCGTCCCGCACACTCCGCACCGGGAAGCGCCGCGCTGGGCCCCGGCAAAAGAGCCGCGCCGGCCAAAAGAGTCGCGCCGGCGACCCGCGTGGCTTCTCCGCCGGGACTCTCCCGGTCTGTGGGCAACAAAAATTCGTCGGAAAGTGCGGTGTCCACTCGTTCTCTGCGCTTTCACTGGGAGCTACATTCCTGAGCTGTTGCTAGTCGGCCATCTTGGATCCTTTTTTTGTGTTTCTTAAAGTTCAGTCTCACTATCTCACTTTCACTTGGAGTGTTAAGTTCACTTACAGTTTAATGGAGTTTCTAACTTATGTCATTTTTTTTTTTCTTCTTTTTGAGACAGTCTTGCTCTGTAGCCCAGGCTGGAGCACAATGATGTGATCTCGGCTCACTGCAGTCTCCGCCTCCCAGATTGAAGCGATCCTCCTGCCTCGGTCTTCTGAGTAGCTGGGATTACAGATGTGCGCCACTGTGCCTGGCTAATTTTTTTTTTTTGTATTTTTAGTAGCGAGCCAGTGTGCCTGGCCTATTTCTCTTTTGTTTTTTTTTCTTCCTTTCCTGCCTCCTTTTGGATGAATGGAGTGATTCTTCATGTATCCTTTCATCTCTAGTGACTTTTTGGCTGTATCTTTTTGCTCTATGTTTTTAGCTATATGTGCTTTCTTTAGCAATTGTTCTAGGGATTACAACACACATTCTTACTTTTCACGATTCACCTGCAGAGCTTATGACACCACTTGGGCAATAAGGCAGTGAAAAGGAATGAAGCACAGACATGGGCCACATGTGGGTGAGCCTGACACTTTATGCCAAGTCCAAGCAGCCAGTCACCAACGGCCACATATTGTATGATCCGATTTATATGAAATGCCTAGATGGGAAAATCCAGAGAGACAGGGAGCAGATTATTGGTGACCTAGTGCTGGGGGTGGAAGGAAGCATCGGGAGAGGTGGTGACTAAGGATAACAGGTTCATTGTTGGGGAAATGAAAATGTTCTAAAATCGATTGTGGTGATGGATGCACTGTTCTGTGAGTAAACAAAGAGCCACTGATGTTGATACTTTATTTATTTATTTGTTTGGAGACAGTCTCACTCAGTTGCCCAAGCTGGAGTGCAGTGGCATGATCTTGGCTCACTGCAACCTACACCTCCTGGATTCAAGTGATTCTTCTCCCTCAGCCACCTGAGTAGCTGGGATTATAGGCATGTGCCACCACACCTATTTTTGTTTGTTTTTTGAGACAGAGTCTGGCTCTGTCACTGAGGCTGGACTGCAGTGGCACGATCTCAGCTCACTGAAACCTCTGCCGTCCAGTTTCAAGCGATTCTCCTGCCTCAGCCTCCCATGTAGCTGGGATTACAGGTGCCTGATACCACATTGGGCTCCTTTTTTTGTATTTTTAGAAGAGACGGGGTTTCACCATGTTGGCCAAGTTTGGTCTCGAACTCCTGACTTCAGGTGATCTACCTGCCTTGGCCTCCCAAAATGCTAGGATTACAGGCCTGAGCCACGGCATTCAACTCGATAAGGTAAATTTATATTTACCTTTTAAGAAACTGCCAAACTGTCTTTTGGAGCGGCCATGCTGTCTTATGTTCCCCTAGCATGTGTGAAGGCTCCACTTCCACACACCCCCTCTTGATATTGATAGTGACATCTTTTTGTTTGTTTTTTGAGATGGAGTCTCACTCTGTCACCCAGGCTGGAGTGCAGTGGCACAATCTCGGCTCACTGCAATCTCTGCCTGCTGGATCAAGCAATTCTCCTGTCTCAGCCTCTTGCGTAGCTGCAACTCCAGATGCAGGTCACCATGCCTGGCTAAATTTTTTGTATTTTTAGTAGAGGCAGGGTTTTGCTATGCTGCTCAGGCTGGTCTCAAACTCCTGACCTTGTGATCCTCCCACCTTGGCCTTCCAAAGTGCTGGGATTACAGGTGTGAGCCACCACATCTGGCCATGACATCTTTATGTTGAACCTTTCTCGATAACATATGCAGCATGGCTTTCTTTGCATTCAAGGTGTTTCATTGAAAGATTTCTTCATATGGATTGTGTGTGCGTTATTTTCACATGTTTATTTCTGAGAAGAGTTTTGTTTTTTTGGGATGTGCTGTTGCAAATGGGATGCTTTCTTCTCTTTTCTGTTTGTTTGTACATAGGAAGACTGTCTGAGGCCAGGCTTGGTGGCTCAGGCCTGTACTCCTAGCACTTTGGGAGACTGAAGCAGAAGGATTGCTTGAGTCCAGGAGTTTGAGACCAGCCTGGGCAGCATAGTAAGACCCCATCTCTATTTTTTTTTTTTTTTTTTTTGAAACAGGGTCTTGCTCTGTCACCCAGGCTGGAGTGCAGTAGTGCAGTTCCGGCTCACTGCAACCTCCATCTCTCAGGTTCAAGCAATTCTCATGCCTCAGCCTCCTGAGTACCTGGTATGACAGATGTGTTCCACCACATCATGGCTAATTTTTGTATTATTAGTAGAGTCAGGGTTTTGCCATGTTGGCCAGGCTGGTATCGAACTCCTGGCCTCAAGCAATCCACCTGCCTTGGCCTCCCAAAGTACTGGGATTACAGGCATGAGCTCTGCCTGGCCCCATCTCTATAGTTTAAAAATTAAGAAAAAGGAAGGCTGTTTAGTATGTTCCTTTTGTACCTAACTCCTTAACAAAATCTGTCTGCCTCATTTTTCAGAGTAAATATAATGATTTCACCTTCTGCTATTTTCTTTAATGTCTTACTTTCCTCCTTGCCTAGTTTCATCAGCTAGGGCCTCCAAAATCATAGTGATAACAGAGGGCGTTCTTTTGTTCCAAAGGTGATGGAAGCTTCTATTGTTTCCATCCCTTACAAATGTTGCTGGGCTTTGGCTTGATGGGTGTGTGTCTGGGTGTAATTTCCTTTATTTTGTGTAATTTAAGGAGGTATCCCTCTTCCTAATTTGATAAGTTTATTTTATAAATGTTGTAGTAAGTTTTGTCAAATGCCTTTTCAACATCTATGATGATTATGATTTTTAACATATAAATGAAATGAAAAGATGTTCTAATTTCGAGCCATCCTTTTCACACTGTACAAGTCTCACTTGGTTTAGGTAAGATTATTTTAAGCCCCAGTGGGGTTTATTTGCTAATATTTTATTTTGGATTTTCATACATTGATTTTTATGTAAACGTCTTGTCTTGTTTTGTTTTAGAGATAGGACCTTGCTCTGATGCCCAGGCTGGAGTGCAGCGATGTGATCACAGTTTATTGTAATTTTAAACTCCTGGGCTCAAGTGATCCTTCTGCCTCAGCCTCCTTTGTAGCTGACACTACAGGCATGTGCCACCATGCCTGGCTAATTTTTAAATTTTTTGTAGAGACAGAGCCTTGATAAGTTGTCTAGGTTGCAGTTCAGTGTACATGGTCGATGTGAATATTTATTGGTCTTTCTGCTGGAATCATTCCCTCTCCCATCTGTTTGTCTTTAAATTCCGGGCATGCACACACACTCCAACCGCACCCACTAACTGCAAAATATTGATGTTGTCCAACCTGCCTTGTGAAGGGAGAACGATTTTTCCCTCTGTGTATCTCTGCTGATGTCCAGTCCACTGCTGTGTTTTTGGTAAATAGTTGACCCACAGAGTGTGGGAGGCAGGAATGGAGGGCTTCTGCATTTCCTTTGTGGACCCGACATCATGGATCCATTAAGCCTATTGGGAAGCCAGCAGGTCGGGTGGCTGCACACTCTAGTTGCATCTGACTCTGAATTGCTCAGGGCCCCCTACATGCCAGTGATTTGCTTTTCTTTGTGAGTTGTCTCTTCACTTATATTCCTAGGCTGAGTTCCCCAAACAGTGGCTAGCACAGCACCTGTAACAGTTGTGGGTGCATTCCTGATCTTGCATTATCTGATTTACAGGGTATTTTGAACAGGAGCTACCTATTACGGCTTGGGATATGGGTAAAGTTTACTTGACTTTCTTTCATAAAGTAACTGGTAGAATATGTGGCATAAGGCTATGACTGCAAAAGCAGAAGTGGTGGGGGATGATTGAGCTTGGGCAGCACTGGGAGGCAGACAGGACCACATCAGCACAATCTTGGGCATTTGTAGGTTCTATGACCTTGGGGGAATCCCCTCAACTCTCTCAGACTTTGTTTCTTCCCTCATTGAGGAGATCATCCATTCCTCATTGGACTATTGTAAGGCTTAAGATCAAACATCTTTCAAGGCACTTGGAGCAGTGCCTGGGCTCCGGGGTCTTTAGGCTGTAATCTTAGCAAACACTCAGATCCCAGCCACCGTCCCTTCTCTTCCCTCCAGTGTGGGAATGTGGAGGACCAACCTTCTCATTCCCATTTACCCTGGAGTTCTTTCTTCTGAACATCTAGCACCTGCTGTGCACCAGGGATTCATGGATGAGGAGGCCACGGACAGCCAAGTCTGGCATCTGGCCCTCAGCTTGCCTCAGTCCCTGTGGCTGACACCTGGCCCTTTGCTCTCCAATCTGGATCCTACAATCTCCTACCAAAGGCTCAGCCCAAAGAGGGCTCGAGGGCACTCCCTATTGCTGAGAAGATTCCATAGCTGTCCATGTCTCCCCAGCTCCTGAGTGGATGATCAGCCCTAGCAATCCAGACACATATTCTTGGATCCTGCTAGCTTTATTTTTCAGTTGAAAACTCAAAGGAAAAGGTTATGTTCCAAAAGAAAGTGAAAAAAAAACAAAACTTTGAATGCTGTAGCCTGGGGGCCTGAGTTCACAGGTGCCCCTGCCAAAACAGAGGCCCTCTGAAGCATTCAGTCCCAGTGTGTCTACACTAAAAACAGCAGCTGTCTACTTGGGCTTCTGAAGAGCTATCAGTTCCCCCTCAAAGAAACTCCTGCCTCAGGAGACCCCTGGATCAGGCAGGGAAAGCCAGGACCAGGCAGCTGAGAACCTGGCTTCGTGTTCCCCTCTGCACAGTCAGCATTCTGAAGCGGTGGCTTCCCACATGGCTGTTGAATAAGTGAATAAATACCTTGGGCATGAACAGGAGCTGGTAGAGCACTCTCTGCAGGGCTGGGACTCGCTGGCCATGCTGTCTCTTGGTTTACAGTGGAGGTGTGGAGGAAGGGGGAGAATTACCCAGACCAGTGGGAGAGTTTCATGTCCTCAGAAGTATTTTGAGCGCAATGGCAAACAGCTCTTCTTCCCTGCATTTGAAGCACATGTGGTTTGGGTTTCCAGGCATTCCATGCTGGTTATTCTGTCCCAGCCAAGAATCTTGCCCTTGTCAAGGAGCTGGAATAAGAGTAGAAGGTGAAGAAGTTTGAAGTCTTTGGCAACCTAGTGCTGGCTTAGATGAAATCTCAAACTGTAAAGAAGAGAGGAGTAAGGCCAGGCTATGGGTCCCAGAGGAAAGGGGCCCCGGCTGTTTTCTGAGATAAATTATGTTGGGGCCCCTATTACAGCTCCTGGCCCTCCTTATTAAAAGGACAGCTCTCCGTCCACTCCCCCCCATCTTCCTCTCCTCTTTCTGTAAGAGCAGCAGGCATGGATCAATGAGTCCCTACACCTGCCAGGCCTTTGCAGGCAGAGGTGTTAGGCCCAGCCTGCTGAGTTCCTAGAAAATTGAACAAGCATCTATGAAGTGCTCACTCCATGTCAGGCTCTGCCACCAGCACCCTGGAGACAGAAGACCAGGACATATTTCCCAGCCAAGGGGAGGGTGGAACCTTAGCACATGATGCATTGAGAGCTCGGGATGCATCCAATCCAAAGTGCAGGCTAAAGGGAACTCTCACTGTGTGGGTGGGATCTTCAGTACATCTTGCAGTGGAGGCTGCTCTACTGTTTCCCCATCAAGTGTGGTGGTCAAGGGCACAGACTGGACACTCAGAGCTATCAGGGTAAGAAAGCGCTCTTCTATCCCTCATCTGCTAGGAGAACTGTTTAAAAGATCGGCTTTAATTTCTTTGAGATGGAGTCTCACTCTGTCACCCAGGCTGGAGTGCAGTGGCTCACTGTAACCTCTGCCTCCCGGGATCAAGCAATTCTGCCTGAGCCTCCTGAGCAGCTGAGATTACAGGTGCCTGCCACCACACCCAGCTAATTTTTGTATTTTTAATAGCGATGGGGTATGGCCAGGCTGGTCTCCAACTCTTTACCTCAAGTGATCCACCCACCTCAACCTCCCAAAGTGCTGAGATTACAGGCATGAGCCACCACACCCTGCTATTTAATTTTTTTCAGTTGGAATCTTGCTCTGTTGCCCAGGCTGGAGTGCAGTGGCACAATATCGGCTCACTGCAACCTCTGCCTGCTGGGTTCAAGTGACTCCCCTGGCTCAACCTCCTGAGTAGCTGGGACTATAAGCATGAGCCACCATGCCTGGCCAGGAAGTACCCTTCTATCCCTCATCTGCTAAGAGAATTGTCTGAAAGATGGGCTTTAGGGGGCCTTTTCTATCATCTCTTTCTACTACATTCTGGTTCTTTTTCAGTATGTAATTTTCAGTAATTAGTAAATTAGCTGATTGGCTAAATTAATTACTAAACTGCAGATTTAGTGATTAGTAATTTTAATAATTTCTAGTTTGAAATCTGTAATCTCGAAGAAGCCTACTATCTGAGCCCTGTGGGTCTGTGTCTATTATTGTCTATGCTAGTTTTACACTTGGAATTGTACCTACCTAAGAGTGTTCTTTATAGCTACGGTGTTCATAATCTTATGCCCAGCACGGAGGTCCTCAATAAATACACATTTCTAATGTAAAAAAATTTAAATGTGTTAAAAAACGATTTACCATAACCATTTTAAAGTACACACTTCAGTGTACGTACATTCATATTTTTGTGAAGCCAAACTCCGGAACTCACTAAATCCTGCCAAACTGAAACTCTTATCCCCATTAAATAAGCCATTTTTGCTCTCTCCCGGCTCCTGGCCGCCACCACTCTACTTTCTGTCTCTGTGACTCTGATTACTCTAGATCCGTCACGTAAGTGGAATCATACAATATTTCTCTTTTTGTGACTGGCGTATTTCACTTTGTGGCATGTCCTCAAGGTTCATCCACGTGCTAGCATGTGTCAGAATTTCCTTCCTTTTTAAGGCTGAATAATGTTTGACTGTATGGAGAGACCACATTTGTTTGTTTATCTGTCGGTGGGCACTTGCATTGCTGCTATCTTTCAGCTGCTGTCAATAACGCTGTGCCAAGACCAGCTCAGCTGTGGAGACCCCAACCCAGGCAGTGCTGAAGGAATTAAGAAACAGACACAGAGATAGAGAGGGAATTACTGTTTTATAATGCTTTGAGCAGTTTTCTGCTTTGGGGGCAGTTTTCCGCTTTGAGGGGCCAACTAGGCTTCCCTTGCCACCACTATCAATAAGATTTCTCAGCAAACAGTATGATTTTTCACACATGTTAGAATTTGCTCTCAACAACGCTGCTATGAACATCAGTGTATAAATGTGTGAGGCCCTTTGAACTGTAGGGGGTACATACCCAGAAGTGGAAATGTTGGATTATATGGCGATTCTTTGTTTTGAGACAGAGTCTCACTCTATCACCTAGGCTGGAATGCAGTGGTGCAATCTTGGCTCATTGCGACCTCTGCTTCCTGGGTTCAAGTGATTCTTATCCCTCAGCCTCCTGAGTTGCTGGGATTGCAGGCCTGCACTGCCACGCCTGGCTAATTTTTGTGTTTTTAGTAGAGTCAAGGTTTCACCATGTTGGCCAGGCTGGTCTCGAACTCCTGGCCTCAAGTGATTCACCTGCCCCGGCCTTGCAAAGTGCTGGGATTACAAGTGTGAGCCACTGTGCCTGGCCTATTTTTAACTTTTGATGAATTGCCATACTGTTTTTCATAGCTGCAGCTCCATTTTAAACTCCCAGTAATAGTACACAAAGGTTCCAACCACTCAGCGTCCTCGCTAACACTTGTTATTTTCTGTGTTGATTACAGCCATCCTAATGAGTCTGAGTTGGCCTCTCCATGTAGGTTTTCTTCTTTTTTGAGATGGAGTCTTTCTCTGACACCCAGCCTAGAGTGCAGTGGTGCAATCTTGGCTGACTCTAACCTCTGCCTCCCGGGTTCAAGTGATTCTCCTGCCTCAGCCTCCCAAGCATCTGGGACTTCAGGCACGTACCACCACTCCCAGCTAATTTTTCTATTTTTAGTAGAGATGTGGTGTTACCATGTCAGCCAGGCTGGTGTCAAACTCCTGACCTCAAGTGATCCACCCACCTTGGCCTTTCAGAGTGCTGGGATTACAGGCATGAGCCGCCATGCCCAGCCTCTCCATGTGGTTTTGGTTTCTCTAATAATTAGTAATGGTAAGCACCTTTTTATGTGCTGATTGGCCATTTGCATCTCTTATTTGGAGGGCAGTCTATTCACATCCTTTGCACAGTATTGAACTGTGTTAGTTGGGTTTTGTTGTTGCATTGTGAGAGTGCTTTATCTATTCTAGATGGGAACTCTTTCACATGTAATTTGCACATCTGTCATTCCATAAGTAGCCTTTTCACTCTGTTAATAGTATCCTTTGATGAAATCCAATTTGTCTACTTTTCCTTTTGTTGTTTGGGCCTTTGGTGTCTTATGCAAGAAATCATTGCCAAAAAAAGCTCTCCTTCTATGTTTGTTTGTTTGTTTGTTTTCTGCTGGCATTTATGACTTCAGAATCAGAATCAATCTTACATATATTTAACTCTATTTTATAGATGAGGAAATAGAAATCCAGAAGCTAAATGTCTTAACCAAGATTATGCATCAGCTCTGCTGAGAGGGAGTAGAACCAGAACCCAGATAACTTGACTCCTAAACCAGTGCTCTTCCCACTATCCCATGCTACTTTCAAACACAACATGCTGGAAAAGAGAGAGAAGGTGCCCAATTTCTGTGAATAATATTCACCAATCTTTACATTATTTGAGAGCCAGAGCAAACTGTAAGAGATACTAAGTAATGAAACCTAAGGGGGCATTGTAGTTTTAAGCAAGCAAATCAATTTTTCTTTTTAAGGATTTTCTAAACCTGCCATAATGGAAACATGAAGCAATAGCAGCCCAAGGGACAGAACACTTAGAAGCACAGAAAACATGTCTCATTCAATCTACCTTTCCCAGCTATGTTAGGTTAGCCTTGGGATGTTAAACCTGCCAAATTATTCCCAAGGCTCAGCCTAATCAATTTTGGGACACTCTCTCCCAAAGAGAGAAATCACATCTCTCCAGTTTCTCACACAAAAAAAGCATCTGCAGCATTTCGAATCCTAGTCTTTCCTATATCTGGGCCCTACCTAGACTACAGGGAGGGTGTGGAAGTCTCAATTTAACCAAAGTAATGAACTCAGAGCCTCTCTTCAACCTACATTATCTTCTCAGCAGCCCCCAGCAGAATCACAGTCATTTCTGGCTAGAAAGCTGAGATCTGACTAGGTGACCATTTCATCCCTGCCTATAATATATAAAAGTCCAGTGGCTGAGGAAGGGGAGGAGAGGGGGGCTCAGGTTACCCCGCAAGCTTGCTGGTGATGAGTGAGGACTTTCTCTGGGGCAGATCCTGCGGGGTGGGGAAGTGGTCACCAGTCACCAGGTTCTTGTCTGGTCCTGCACTTGGCAGCTGCTTATTCTTCATCTTGGCTTTGGCCATGTTGTAGTCTCCTGAGTCAAAGTACTTTTGCCCTCTCTGGAGTCTCTTTATGAGGAAATCGGAGCCTTCAGGCTTTTGTCCTAGGCTTGGGTATTTGGCCTTTGGCTTTGCCTCTTCAGCTCTCTCTGGGAGAATGCCTTCTTTCTCCCGGGTCCTGCTTCTCCTCACCAGTCTCCTCCACAGGGTCCTCTTCCTCTTGTTTCTGGGACATGGCAGGACCAGGACTATGGAGTGTAGGGGCCCAGGAAGGCAACCGGAGCAGGGAAGGGGGAGGGGAAATGGGGACAACCTGCGCTGCTGCTGTGGCTCCTGTCACTCTCCTTCTATGTTTTAAGAGGTGGCGGCTGGGAATGGTGGCTCGCGCCTATAATCCCAGCATATTGGGAAGCCGAAGTGGGTGAATCACAAGGTCAGGAGTTCAAGACCAGCCTGACCAACATGCCCTGTCTCTACTAAAAATACAAAAATTAGCCAGGCACGGTGGTGTGTGCCTGTAATCCCAGCTACTCGAGAGGCTGAGGCAGGAGAATCACTTGAACCCGGGAGGCGGAGGTTGCAGTGAGCCAAGATCATGCCACTGCACTCCAGCCTGGGCGACACAGAGAGACTCCTTCTCAAACAAGAGTTGTATAGTTTTAGATCTTACACTTGGGTCTTTGATTCATTACTAAGGTTTTCTTTCTTTTTTTTTTTTTAACATGACATAAGGTAAGGGTTTAACTTCATTCTTTTGCCTGTGAATATCTAGTTTTCCCACACCATTTATTGAAAGACTATCCCTTCCCTGATTGAGTAGTCTTGGCATCCTTATTGAACTCATTTGACAGTATGTATAAGAGTTTCCTTCTGCACTCTGTATTCCATTCCACTGGTCTCTCTCTACATCTTTACTGCTGTACCACACTTTTGGCCACTGTAGCTTTTAATAATACATTTTGAAATTCAGAAGTAAAAGACTTCCAACTTTGTTATTCTTTTTCAAGATTGCTTTGGCCATTTGGGATCCCTTGAAATTGCATATAAACTTTACACAATTTATAAGGATGGATTTTTCTATAATTGAAGAAAAAATGTCACTGAGATTTTGAGAGCAATTACACTAAACCTGTAGATCACTTTGAGTCATATTGACATCTTAATGAAACTAAGCCTTATAATCTATAAATACGAGATGACTTTACATATGTTACACAACCAGTCTCTGGAACTTTAAATCCTGCCAAAGTCTTTGCCTCCTGGTTAAGTTTATTCCTATTTTATTCTTTTTGATGCTATTGTAAACTGATTTTTTTTTTTTTGAGATGGCGTCTCACTGTGTTGCGCAGGCTGGAGTACAGTGGCTATTCACAGGCATAATTGTTATAAAAACTGACAGCACTGACCTCCCAGGCTCAAATGATTCTCTTGCCTCAGCCTCCCAAGTAGTTGAGACTAGATGCATCCACGACCAAGCCAGTAGGAACTGTTTTCTTAATTTCCTTCTTGGATTGTTGACTGTTAGCATGTAGAAATGCAACTGACTTCTGTATGTTGATTTTATAATCCTGAAACTTGGACACATTATTAGTTCTAACAGTTTATTCTGGGTAGTCTTCAGGATTTTCTACAAAGAAGATCATGTCATTTGTTAACAGAAAAAATTTTACTTCTTCCTTTCCAACTTGGATGCCTTTTCTTTTTCCTTTCTTAATAGCTCTGGCTAGGATTTCCAGTATTATGAAAGCAGGCATCACTGTTTTATTCCTCATCTTGGAAAACTTTGTCTCTCATCATTGAGAATGATATTAGCTGGAGGTCGTTCATATGACCTTTATTACGTTGAGGTTGTTTTTGATTTCTAGTCAGTATGTTTTTAATCATGAAAGGATATTAAACTTCATTGGATGCTTTTTCTGTACTAATTGAAACAAATTGTCATGTGTTTTCTTTCATTCTGTTAATGTGATATCTTACATTGATGTTTATATGGTAACCACCTTTGCATTCCAGGAATAAATCTCACTTGATCATGTTGTATAATTCATCTATGACACTGTTGAATTCTCCTTATTAGTATTTTCTTGAGCACTTTTGCATCTGTCTTGATTAGGGATAATGATGTGTTTTCTTCTGCTGCTTTGTCTGCCTTTGGTATCAGTAATGCTGGCCTCACAAAAGGAGTTTGGAGGTATTATTTCCTCAGGATTTTGGAAGATGAGTAGGATTGGTATTGGTTCTGTAAATGTTTGGTACAAGTCATCCATGAAGCCATCTGTTCTTGTACTTTTCTTTCTTGTCAAGTTTTTGGTCACTGATTCAGTTTCCTTGGTAGTTATAGGTTAGTTTTTCCATCTTCTAATTCATTTAGTTCTGTTCTAACCTTTATTATTTCCTTCCTTCTCCTAGCTTTGGGTTTAGGCTGTTCTTCTTTTGCTAATAATGTAAGGTACAAAGTTAGGATTTTGGTTTGAGAGCTTTTCCTTTTTCTTTTGACAGAGGGTCTTGCCACTTGCTGAGTTAGTCTCAAACTCCTGGGCTCAAGCAATCTCCTGGCCTCAGTCTTCCAAGTAGCTGGGATTATAAAGCAGTGTCACTATGCCTGCCTGCTGCTGCTTTTTGTGTGTGTGTTTGGGGGGAAATTGGGAGAAATGGAGTCTAGCTATGTCACCTAGGCTGGAGTGCACTAGTGCAGTCTCTGCCAACTGCAACCTCCTCCTCATAGGTTCAAGTGATTCTGCTGTCTCAGCCTCCCAAGTAGCTGGGATTACAGGTGCTTGCCACCATGCCTGGCTAATTTTTATGTTTTTAGTAGAGATGAAGTTTCACCATGTTAGCTGGGCTGGTCTTGAAATCCTGACATGAGGTTATCTGCCTACCTCAGCCTTCCAAAGTGCTGGGATTACAGGTGTGAGCCACCACCCCTGGCCAGCTTTCTTTAATGTACAGCTATAAATTTCCCTCATAGCACTGCTTTTGCTGCATCCCATAAGGTTTGATACATTTTGCCTCAAAATACTTTCTAATTTTCCTTATTATTTTTCATTGATCCATAGTTTTGTAGTATGTTGTTGAGTTCCCATAGATTTGTGAATATTCCAGTTTTCTTTCTGCTATTATGATTTCAGTCCTTTAAAATGTATTAAATCTTGCCTTGAGTCCTAATATATGATCTTTCCCAGAGAACATTCCACATGTACTTTGAAGAATGTGTATTCTGCTGCTGGGTGAACTCATCTGTGTATGTCTGGTAGGTCCAATTCATCTATAGTATCGTTCAAGCCCTCTGTTTCCTTCTTGATCTTTTGTATGGGTGTTGTATCCATTATTGAAAGTGAGTTATTGGGTCAGGCACAGTGGCTCGTGCCTATAATCCCAGCACTTTGGGAGACCAAGGCAGGTGGATCACTTGAGGTCAGGAATTCGAGACCAGCCTGGCCAACATGGTGAAACCCTGTCTCTACTAAAAATATCTGGGCATGGTGTCATACACCTGTAATCCCAGCTACTCTGAGGCTGAGGCACAGGAATCACTTGAATCCAGGACGTTGCAGTGACCTGTCTCAAGCCATTGCACTCCAGCCTGGGTAACAATCAGATTCTGTCTCAAAAAAAAAAAAAA
>PVKP010050448.1:0-13394 GCA_004027715.1 Plecturocebus donacophilus | reverse complement strand
AGTAATGGTTTATATTTCTGCAGGATTACATTCTAGAGCTCTATAGAATATCTTTCCTAATCTTCCCTCCAAAAGCTGGATAAAGTTGATATTAACCATTCTTTTTTTATAGCTGAAAAATCTTGATTAACAGTGGCCTGCCTGAACATTTGAAAGCCCATTCTTTATCTGCCTTCGCCTTTCTTTCTTAGGTGATAACTTCTTTTTTAGGGAAAAAATTTATAGAATGGAAAGTTTAATAAAGCAGCTTTTTATATCCCATTATCTCACACTGGGTCTCTTTCAGTCTCCCTTTGCTTTTTACACCCATCACTGAAGTTCCTTTCCATTTTCACCTTTTCCTTTCCAATTTGAGGACAAGGTTAGAAAGAAAGTGGTATAGGACACCTTATGCTATAGCCATGAATAATAAGATATTTCTGGGACCTAATTAAACTAAAGAGCTTTTGCACAGCAAAAGGATCAGTCAGCAGAGTAAACAGACAACCCACAGAGTGAGAGAAAATCTTTACAATCTATATGTCTGACAAAGGACTAATATTCAGAATCTATAACAAACTTAAATCACTAAGATAAAAACAATCCCATCAGTAATTGGGCTAAGGACATGAATAGACAATTCTCAAAAGAAAATATACAAATGGCCAACAAACATGAAAAAATGTTCAACATCACTAATGATCAGGGAAATGCAAATCAAAACCACAATGCGATACCACCTTAATACTGCAAGAATGGCCATAATCAAAAAATCAAAAAACAGTAGATGTTGGTGTGTACACTGTGAACAGGGAACACTTCTACACTGGTGTTGGGAATGTAAACTAGTAAAGCCACTATAGAAAACAGTGTAGAGATTCCTTAAAGAACTAAAAGTAGAACCATCATTTGATTCAGAGTCCAACTACTGGATATCTACCCAGGGGAAAAGAAGTCATTATTCGAAAAAGATACTTGCACACACATGTTTATAACAGCACAATTCACAATAGCAAAATTGTGGAACCAACTCAAATGCCCATCAATGTATACACATATAAAATACACACACACACACACACACACACACACACACACACACACACACACACACATATATATATATATATATGTTGGAATACTACCCAGCCATAAAAAGGAATTAACAACATTTGCAGTGACCTGGATGAGATTACAGACTATTATTCTAAGTAAAATAATTCAGGAATGGAAAACCAAGCATCGTATGTTCTCACTGATATGTGGGAGCTAAGCTATAAGGATGCAAAGGCATAAGAATAATACAGTGGATTTTGGGGACTTGGGGGAAAGGGTGGGAGTGGAACAAGAGGTAAAAGACTAAAAATATGGTACAGTGTTTAATGCTTAGGTGATGGGTGCACCAAAATCTTACAAATCACCACTAAAGAACTTATGTAACCAAATACCACCTGTACCTCAATAACTTATGGGAAAAAATTCCCTTAGAAGAGAGATTTATTGGATTTTGTAAATCTGGAAAAAACATTTTTTAAGGAAAGTTAACACTACTGATGTTGGTTAAAGAGGACATACAAAATTTATATAAGTAAACATGATAGAATGGGAAAAATATTTTAAATATTGTCCAAAATTACTGCTGTTTAGAGTTACAGATGAAGTCTTTCAGTCTTTGGAGGATAGATAACCGAATATATATAGTGTCTTAAAATACAGGGACAAAAAATAGAAGTGTGGCTTTAAAACTTGACCAAGTATCACACAAAAGGAAACTTCAGGCAAATCTCACTGAAGAACATTGATGCAATTGACCAAAGCCAACAGCAATGTGAAAGTTTTAAACAGTTTACATTAACTTTTATGCGAATACTCAAGTTATAAAAGCAAAAACGTTTATTATTATAAAGCTTTTTATCACTCTGACTTCATAGAGTTGATTATTATGTAGCCAAGTTTTATGAACCATGAGGTTGCTTTGGTGATTAAGGCAATATGAAGGAGAGGACCCTAGATCACAATTGCAGTCACATAGTAGAGAATTGAAAAAAAAAATCATGATTCAAACAGAAAAAGCCCTTCCAGTGGATCAAAGCTTTTCACAGTGTGCCTTATAATTCTTAGGTTAAACTGACCCAGAAGCCTACAAAAGAAAGCATAGGGAAAGTTTGCCTTCTTAGTCAGCAAAATGTAGTAGTCCACCATCTCTGGCACAATAATTATTCTCATTCTTTACATGGCAATTGTTCACTTTGGGAAGCTTTAATTTGTGACTTATTTTCAATAGTTGGAGGTCTTGGTTTCTGTTCTGTAATCGCCATTGGGGACATTGTGGCAGGGGTTTTCCTCACGTTCTCAAAATGAATGACTTGCTTGAGGATGAGTTTAAAAACTGATATACCTTTCTTTTTTCTCCTATAATGTAGCCTGCAAGTTATTTGGCTTCATAAGACAGTAGGGACTGTTCTCTCTTTAATTTCTGGAAGACAATTTAACCCAGGATTAAACAAAATTAAACCATAAAAGATTAAATTACAGGGCTGCTTGGTACAATTAATAGGTGAATATGCTCTTTGATTCTCTAACATGGAAACAGAGTATGGCAGATTTCTACAGCTTTGTCATCGAAACTTTTCTTCAAAGAGTACAACTGTTCAATAAAATATATTTTGGGAAACCTTAGAAATATTTCAGTAAAAGTTAAGAACCGTAGAAGAATGTTGGATATCTATTTTTAATTATTATTTCTGAAAGGCTGGTACAATACAACAAAATAAGGAATTTAATGATTCAGTGTTTTTTTTTTAAATAACATTTTCATTTGAAGTTTGTGCTTTTTCTCTTATAAAATGCAAAAGAATGAATTAAAACACTATTAAAATTTATAAAAGAAATGCAAAAGAACATTACTATAACATACAACCTGTCCTATAAAAGATTGCAAAGTAAAACAAAAACTTTAAAGCTCCTTTTCTGACCTTCAGATGAGCAGTTGTTTTAAAAGAGAAAAATGTAAAAATCAACTTTTGATTTGGTGAAGACTTGTTAAAAATTTTATAAAATTATTTTTCTGGTGTTCATATACCCACTTGGTGGACTCTGTCATATCATGGATTTAAGTCTGCCAAGTTCAACATCATAGTCTTTATTACAAATCTCTCTTTTCTGGCTAAGAGTAAGCACTTCTTAGAATTCTTCATTTTCATCACCAGCACTAGCAATGGTTTATTTCTCCCATAAGAGCCGTTTTTCAAAAATATATGAAGTTTTTATCACTTAAGAACAGCTACTGCTCATGAAAGAGAAGAACAGAGTTAAGATGAGCCACTTATAGGATAAGAAGAAGCCAGCTCACTGTTCATGAGTGGTGGTATTGGGACAGGCTTCCACATATCAGCCCATTAGTTTTTACAATTAAAATCCATGCCACCAGAAAACTACACATCACTCTATGGCATGAACCCTTGAGGTTGCCTCTGAAGAATACAAATTGTGTTATTAAATCCCTGAATGCCAAGGGTCTACTGAACTACAAATAAAAACCATAATAATACTTACCAACAAGAAGGTTAGGTTTATCATTTTTACATAGTCTAAAAACATTTCACTCTAGATCATTTAGAATTAACTCATTCTAACTAAAAATATCACACAGCATGTATCATTTTTGCCACCTATTAAAAAGTGTGTGTAATATCTGAAATTTGTAAGAGATTATGTATTCTAATAATGTAACATAAGTGCATTCAGCAATGAATAATGCATGGGCATCTTCAAAATAATAGTGTGTGGCAGATTATAGATCATCTAACATTAAATAATTCATCTGCTTTACTGCCCTTACATCATAGGGTTATGAGAATCTTTTGACACATTAGGAAGCATAGACAGAAGTTAACTGGCCTTTCTAGGGCTTCATGGGAAATTGTTGAGAGATGGAGAATGAAATATCAAAAATTCTAAGCTTCAAGCCATTTCCTCTGTTCTTTAGATTTCCATTTCCTGATTTGAAAATTTTCTAATTTTAGCTGATTAAATATTCTTGATATGCTACTGAGATATATTTAAAGCAGAAGCAATATGCAGACTTACATACAGAAGTAAGAAGGTAGCAAATCATTTAAGGTCAATCAAAGTGCCTGGAGGTTGCATGTAATTATTGCATGGGGAAAGAGAATCTCCCTTAGCCTTGGAGATCTTAACTGAGACCCAAAATACTGAAGCAAATCACCCATTGGAACTGAATGCTTCATTTATTTGGGAGGCAATTCAGAGCAAGCAGAATGAAGCCTGTAGAAGGTGTTAATAATCAGCCTGTCACTGTAAGTCATTAGTTACCAGACCCACTGATAACTGCCCTCCCCAAAGGTAAGAAAGCTTAGATATGTATTTAGTGGTTCCCATTTTTCATTGCTGAATATGTTCGTAGAACTTCTGTGCCCTGCTCCTCCCTACCTGTCCTATTTGAGCTTAACATGTTCCAGCGGCCAGAAGTACCTCTCAGAATGACGTGTAGATGAGAAGCTATGTTTGATGTATGAACCTGCAGATGTATATGGGAAAAGTGAAAGCAGAGAGGATGTAGGTGGTCAGCAAAGGCATTAGCTACAAATCACCTCTGGTACTACCCACATTCACTTATTTCATTATTTTTATTTTTATTTTATTTTATTTTTTGAGACAGAGTCTCACTCCATCACCAGGCTCCAGGCTGGAGTTGAGTGGTGCAATCTCGGCTCACTGCAACCTCCACCTCCTGGGTTCAAGCAATTCTCCTGCCTCAGCCTCCTGAGTAGCTGGGACTACAGGCACATGCCACCACGCCCAGCTAATTTTTGTACTATTTTTTTAGTAGAGGTGGGGTTTCACCATGTTGGCCAGAATGGTCTTCTCTTGTCCTTGTGATCCACCCACCTCGGCCTCCCAAAGTGCTGGGATTACAGGCGTGAGCCACTGCACCCTGCCACATTCATTTATGTCCCAAGTTGAGTTAAATTTGTCTCATTAGAAATTCTTCAAAGTCATGGCCAGACAAAATTTTTTTTAAAGACTCAGAAAAGTGGTTAAAGTGATTATCTGTAGTTCTCATGCTGCAGCTGATTTATTTTTATTTGTATTGATCATTATTTGTATTGCTCCTCTTCCTCTGTCATGCTTTTCTTGAGTTCTCTCACTCTCAGGTGCTGTAGGCTTTTGTCAGGGAAGTAACTTGTACTCACATTTCTGAAAATGTTTCCCCACCTTTTCATTTCAACCTTTGTCAAGCTTAGTTACTGCAACTACCCATCCATCATTATTACTGGGCATTGAGCACCAAGACACGTTCCTATTAAATCCTCTGATTTTTTTTCCCTTGCCCTTATTATATAGCAGCAACAGTATCTTCTCATGATAGTCACATACTTCAGTCAATATAATTATTTCTTTCTTTGCCTCTTTTTCTAGTCCCAAGGAACTAGGCAGTACCACTAGCTTTGGTTTTAGTGAAACCTATATCCTGTTTCCCTGGTATAAAACTTCTTTTCCAGCAATAGAACTTATGATCCAACAGAGCCTGATGTAAAGATAGAAAGCACAAATTACCCAAGTGGGCCACTGAAAATGATAAGAATAGCCACTCTTTGTTTCGTGATCTCATTTTCTGTTTATAAGCAGCATAGACCATATAATGCTTATCGATTCAAAGTGTATTCTATATTTCAAAGGACAGCAGCACCATAACTATACATGCTGTCATACCCAAGTTGGATGGCTATTAAAAGCCATCTCAGACACCTGGAAGGAGAGGGACCAAGGTGGCCGAAAGGGAGCTTCTCCAGAATGTAGCTCCCATTGAGTGAGACACAGACCCAGAGCAATATCTGCATCTCCAAGCAAGGTACCAGGTTTGTTCGAAAGGGACTGGTTGAACAGCATGATTAACCCCCAAAAAAAGGGGTGAAAGGAGCCCAAATAGGGTAAGCCAAGGCAAGGTGGGGCATTGCCCCACCTGGAAAGTGTATCTGACACAGAGGATTGGGGACATCACCTCCTTGGTACTCCAAATCAGATACAGCGCTACACTCTGAGACTTCAGCAGCATACAGCCCAGGGAAACACCGCTTGGCTGAGAACTGCCCTGAGCTGCAGACCCTGGCAGCAGCCCAGGCCAGCAGCCCCAGCCAGACCAGTGCCTTGTCAACACAGACCAGGGTGGAGATTTAGTCTAATACTGAGAAAGCTTTCGAGAAGGAACTACCCATCCCATAGAAGGGAGAATTGAAAGTAGGGGGGGAAGGGGAGGGGATATACCCACACAGGCCCAACCCCTGCAAGATCAAGCAACTGGAATCCTTCTCCCAGGAGAGTTTCACAGTTAACATAATAGACAGAGCTCCATACAGGAGCAGTGCGTGTGGCAAAGGGAAAGAAGCCTGCCATTGGGGAGGTGGGGCTAATCCCACCAGCATAAGTGGAAACCTGGCAAAGAATAAACAGCAGCCTGGTTGACAGCAGCCTGGTTGAGATTGAGGCAGCCCAGCAGTGCCTCCACAGGCAGACAATGGACAGACTGTGTCATATAGCACACTGACACCTGCGTTTAAAAAAAAAAAAAAAAAAAAGACTCATACAGGAGAAATAACTCCAACTTTAACAGAAAGGACGTCCACTCAGAGATCCCACCCAAATCACCAACTTCAAAGATCAAAGATAAAGTCATGAAGATGGAAAGAAACCAGCACAAAAAGGACGAAAACATCAAAGTCCAGAATGCCTCTCCTCCCCAGAGAGATCACAATGACTCACTAGCAAGGCAACAAAACTGGCCAGAAAATGATTTTGATGAGCTGACAGAAGCAGGCTTCAGAAGATGGGTAATAACAAACTTCTGTACACTAAAACAACATATTCTAACCCAATGCAAAAAACTAAGAACCTGAAAAAATATTAGATGAAATGCTGACTAGAATAACCAGCCTACAGAAGAACATAAACAACTTGATGGAGCTGAAAAACACAGCATGAGAACTTGCTGAAGCATACACAAGTTTCACTAGCCAAATTGATCAAGCAGAAGAAAGGATATCAGAGGTTGAAGACCAACTCAATGAAATCAAAAGAGAAGGCAAGAAAATAGAAAAAAGAGTGAAAGAAATGAACAAAGCCTTCAAGAAATATGGGATTATGTGAAAAGACCTAATCTATGCTTGATTGGTATACCTGAAGAGGACAGGGAAAATGAATCCAAGCTGGAAAACACTCTTCAGGTTACTATCCAGGAGAACTTCCCCAACATAGCAAAGCAGGCCAACATTCAAATACAGGAAATACAAAGAACCCCACAGAGATACTCCTCAAGAAGAGCAACCCCAAGGCACATAATCATCAGATTCACCAGGGTTGAAATGAAGGAAAAAATGCTAAGGGCAACCAGAGAGAATGGTCAGGTCAGCCACAAAGGAAAGCCCATCAGACTCACACCAGATCTCTCAGCAGAAACCCTACAAGCCAGAAGAGAGTGGGGGCCAGTATTCAACATTCTTAAAGAAAAGAACTTTCAACCCAGAATCTCATATCCAGCCAAACTAAGCTTCATAAGTGAAGGAGAAATAAAATCTTTTATGAACAAGCAATTGCTCAGAGATCACCACCAGGCCTGCCTTACAAGAGCTTCTGAAGGAAGCACTAAACATGGAACAACCAGTACCAGCCACTGTAAAAACATACCAAATGGTAAAGACAACTGACACAATGAAGAAGCTGTGCCAACTAACAGGCAAAACAACCAGCGAGTATCAAAATGGCAGAATCAAATCCACACATAACAATATTAACCTTAAATGTAAATGAGCTAAATGCCCCAATCAAAAGACACAGACTGGCAAACTGGGTAAAAAGTCAAGACCTATCAGTGTGCTATATTCAGGAGACCCATCTCACATGCAAAGACACACAAAGACTCAAAAAAAAAGGGATGGAAGAAAATCTACCAAGAAAATGAAGAGCAAAAAAAGAGCAAGGGTTGCAATTCTAGTCTCTGATAAAATGGAGTTTAAACCAACAAAGATCAAAAGAGACAATGAAGGACATTACCTAATGGTTAAAGGAACAGTACAGCAAGAAGAGCTAACTATCCTAAATATATATGCACCCAATACAGGAGCACCCAGATACATAAAGCAAGTCTTAATGATCTACAAACAGTCTTAGACTCCTGGGCAATAGTAGTGGGAGACTTTAACACTCCACTGTCAATATTAAACAGTTCAACAAGATAGAAAACCAACAAGGATATCCAGGTCTTGAACACAGAACTGGAACAAGCAGACCTAATAGACATCTACAGAACTCTTCACCCCAAATCCACAGAATATATATTCTTCTCACCACCACATCACACTTACTCTAAAATTGACCACATAATTAGAAGTAAATCACTCCTCAGCAAATGCAAAAGAATGGAAATCATAACAGTCTCTCAGGCCACAGTGCAATCAAATTAGATCTCAGGATTAATTCACTCACTCAAAACAGCACAACTTCATGGAAACTGAAAAACTGGCTCCTGAATGTTACTGGATAGACAATGAAATGAAGGTAGAAATAAAGATGTTCTTCAAAACAAACAAGAACGAGTACACAATGAACCAGAATCTCTGGGACACATTCCAAGCATTGTCTAGAGGGAAATATATAGCACTAAATGCCCACATGAGAAGCATGGAAAGATCTAAAATCAACACCCTATCATCAAAAATGAAGGAGCTAGAGAAGCAAGATGAAAAAAACTCAAAAGCTAGCAGAAGACAAGAAATAACTAAGATCAGAGCAGAAATGAAGGAGATAGAGACATAAAAAACTCTTTTAAAAATCAATAAATCCAGGAGCTGGTTTTTGAAAAGATCAACAAAATAGGCATACCACTAGCCAGATTAACAATAAAAAAAAGAAGAATCAAATGGATGCAATAAAAAACAATAGAGGAGGCATCACCACCGACTCGACAGAAATACAAACTACCATCAGAGATTACTACAAACAACCTATGCACATAAACCAGTAAATCTGGAAGAAACAGATAAACTCCTGGACACTTGCACCCTCCCAAGACTAAACCAGGGAGAAGTTGAAACCCTGAATAAGACCAATAACAAGGGCTGAAGTTGAGGCAGCAGTTAATAGCCTAACAACCAAAAAAAGTCCAGGTTCGGATGGGTTCAGCTGTGGAAAAGATCAAAATTCAAATTTCTAAGTACAACTTGAACTGAATGTATGTTCCTTTCACACCATGGTAAAGTTGAAAAATTATAAGTTGATTTATCATAAGTAAAAAATGAAAAAATAATGGCCATTCCAGTTGGGGTGAAATTATATCTTATTGTGGTTTTCATTTGTATTTCCCTGATGCTTAGTAATACTGAACATTTTTTTAATTCAGCTGTTGGGCATTTGTATGTCTTCTTTTGATCAGTGTTTATTCATGACCTTAGCCTACTTTTAAATGAAATTATTTGCTTTTTTTGTTGTTTTGGTTCCTCATATATTCTGGATATTAAACCCCTGCTGGATGCATAGTTTGCAAATATTTTCTCCCATTTAACAAGCTGTCTCTTCAGTTTTGATTGTTTCCTATGTTGTGCAGGAGCATTTTAGTTTAATATAGTCTCATTTGTCTATTTCTGTTTTTGTTGCCTGTGCTTTTGTGGTCTCATCCATAAGACATATTTGCTGAGACCAATGCCCTGAGGGATTTCTCCTATGTTTTCTTTTAGTCGGTTTATAGTTTTGGGTCTTACATTTAAATCTTTAATTCAACTTGAGTTGATTTTTGTATTTGGTGAGAGATAGAGATCCAATTTCATTATTCTGTATATGGGTATCCAGTTTTCCTAGTGCCATTTATTGAAAACAGTGTTCTTTTCCTAGTATGTTCTTGCTGTCTTTGTAAAAAAAAAAAATAGTTGACTGTAAATACATTGATTTATTTTGGGTTTTCTATTCTATTCCATTAGTTGGTGTGTTTGTTTTTATACCGATTCCATGCTGTTGAGGTTACTATAGCTTTGTAGTATATTTTGAAGACAGGTAGTATAATGCCTCCAGCTTTGTTCATTTTGCTGAACATTGCTTTGGCTATTCAGGCTCTTTTTTTGTTTCCATATGAATTTTAGGATGGTTTATCTTATTTCTGTGAAAAATGACATCAGTATTTTGATACGGCCTGCACTGAATCTGTGGATTGCTTTAGGTAGTATGGTCATTTTAATTTGTGTTCTATTCAATCTTTCTTAGGGTTTTATAGTTTTTCTTGTAGCAGTCTTTCACCTTCTTGGTTAAATGTTATTTTAGGTATTTTATTTTGATAGCTATTGTAAATGGAATTACCTTATTTCTTTCTCAGATAGTTTATTATTGGTGTTATAAATGCTACTGATTTTTGTATGTTGATTTTGTGTCCTACAACTTTACTAAATTTTTATCAGTTCTAAGCTTTTTGGTGGGGTCCTTAGGTTTTTCTACATATGAGATCATGTCTTCTGCAAAGGCAGACAATTTGACATCTTCTTTTCCAATTTGGATTCTATTTATTTAGTTAAGTGTTTATTTTATTATTTTTTTATTATTATACTTTAAGTTCAGGATACATGCTCAGATCTTGCAGGATTGTTACATAGGTATACACATACCATAGTGGTTTCCTGCCTCCATCCCCCCATCACCTACATTAGGCATTTTTCCTAATGTTATCCCTCTCCAAACTCCCCACCCCTTGATATCCCTCCCCTTGCCCCCCACCACCCAACAGACCCCAGTGTGTGATGTACCCCTCCCTGTGTCCATGTCTTCTCATTGTTCAACACCTACTTATGAGGGAGAACATATAGTGTTTGGTTTTCAGTTCTTGTGTCAGTTTGCTGAGAATAATGGTTTCCAGATTTATTCATGTCCCTGCAAAGGACATGAACTCATCCTTTTATATGGCCACATAGTAGTATTTGATGGTGTATATGTGCCACATTTCTTTTATCCAGTCTATCGTTGATGGGCATTTGGGTTGGTTCCAGGTCTTTGCTATTGTAAACAGTGCCACAATCAACATATATGTGCATGTGTCTTTATAATAGAATGATTTATAATCCTTTGTGTATATACCCAATAATGGGATTGCTGGATCAAATGGTATTCTGTTTCTAGATCCTTGAGGAATCGCCACACTGTCTTCCACAATGGTTGAAGTAGTTTACTCTCCCACCAACAGTGTAAAAGCATTTCTATTTCTCCACATCCTCTCCAGCATCTGTTTAATGATCACCATTCTAACTGGTGTGAGATGGTATCTCATTGTGGTTTTGATTTGCATTTCTCTAATGACCAATGATGGTGAGCATTTCTTCATACATTTATTGGCTGTATAAATGTCTTCTTTTGAAAAGGGTCTGTTATATCCTTTGCCACTTTTGAAGGGGTTGTTTTTTTCCTGTAAATTTGTTTTCATTCTTTGTAGATTCTGGATATTAGCCCTTTGTCAGATGGGTAGATTGCAAAAACCTTTTCCCATTCTGTTTGTTGCTGGTTCACTCTAATGGGTGTTTCTTCTGCTGTGCAGAAGCTCTGAAGTTTAATTAGATCCCACTGGTCTATTTTGGCTTTTGTTGCCATTGCTTTTGGTGTTTTAGTCATGAAGTCCTTGCCTGTGCCTATGTCCTGAATAGTATTGCCTAGGTTTTCTTCCAGGGTTTTTATGGTGTTAGGTCTTGTGTTTAAATCTTTAATCCATCAGTAGTTAATTTTTGTATAAGGTATCAGGAAAGGATCCAGTTTTAGCTTTCTGCACATGGCTAGCCAGTTTTCATAACATCATTTATTAAACAGGGAATACTTTCCCCATTGCTTGTTTTTGTCAGGGTTGTCAAAGATCAGATGGTTGTAGGTGTGTGGTGTTACTTCCAAGGGCTCTGTTCTGTTCCATTGGTCTGTATCTCTGTTTTGATGTCAGTACCATGCTGTTTTGATTACTGTAGCCTTGTAAAATAGTTAGAAGTCAGGTAGCGTGATGCCTTCAGCTTTGTTCTTTTTGCTTAGGATTGTCTTGGCTATGTGGGCTCTCTTTTGGTTCCATATGAAGTTTAAGATGGTTTTTTCCAGTTCTGTAAAGAAGGTCAGTGGTAGCTTGATGGGGATAGCATTGAATCTACAAATTACTTTGGTTAGTATGGCCATTTTCACAATATTGATTCTTCCTAACCATGAGCATGGAATGTTTTTCCATCTGTTTGTGTCCTCTCTTATTTCGCTGAGTAGTGGTTTGTAGTTCTCCTTGAAGAGGTCCTTCACATCCTTTGTTAGTTGTATTCCTAGGTATTTTATTCTCTTTGTGGCACTCATGAATGGGAGTTCACTCGTGATTTGGCTCTCTGTCTGTTATTGCTGTATAGGAATGCTTGTGATTTTTGCACATTGATTTTGTATTCTGAGACTTGGCTGAAGTTGCTTATCATGTTAGGGAGATTTTGGGCTTAGATGATAGGGTCTTCTAAATATACAATCATGTCTTCAGGAAATAGAGACAGTTTAACTTCCTCTTTTCCTAACTGAATACCCTTTATTTCTTTTTCTTGCCTGATTGCTCTGGCTAGAAGTTCCAATACTACGTTGAATAGGAATGCTGAGAGAGGGCACCATTGTCTAGTGCCAGTTTTCAAAGGGAGTGCTTCCAGTTTTTGCCCATTCAGTATGATATTGGCTGTGGGTTTGTCATCAATAGCTTTTATTATTTTGACATACATTCCACTGATACCTAGTTTATTGAGAGTTTTTAGCATAAAGGGCTGTTCAATTTTGTAAAATGCCTTCTCTGCATCTACTCAGATAATCATGTGGTTCTCTATATGTGGTGGATTACGTTAATAGACTTGCATATGTTGAACCAGCCTTGCATCCCTAGTATGAAGCCTACTCGATCGTGATGGATAAAGTTTTTGATGTGCTGTTGCAATCGGTTTGCCAGTATTTTATTGAAGATTTTTAAATCTATGTTCATCATGGATATTGTCCTGAAATTTTCTTGTTTAGTTGTGTCTCTGCCAGGTTTTGGTATCAGGATGATGTTGGTCTCATAAAATGAGTTAAGGAGGATTCCCTCTTTTTTATTGTTTGGAATAGTTTCAAGAGGAATGGTACCAGCTCCTCTTTGTACGTCTGGTAGAATTCGGCTGTGAACCCATCTGAACATGGACTTTTTTTGGTTGGTAGGCTATTAATTCCTGCCTCAACTTCAACCCTTGTTATTGATCTATTCAGGGATTCAACTTCTTCTGGTTTCAATTTGGGAGCATGTAAGTGTCCAGGAATTTATTCATTTCTTCTAGATTTACTGGTTTACATGCATAGAGTTGTTTGTAGTAATCTCTGATGGTAGTTTGTATTTATGTGGAATC
>PVKP010050447.1:0-13399 GCA_004027715.1 Plecturocebus donacophilus | reverse complement strand
TTAATTTCACATTTTTCTAGAAAGTGATTTTGTCTTATATAAAATGAAGTCATAAATTTCTATGAAACCAGGCTACAGACAAGTATAATTCTAATTCTATACCCAGTTTATTTGGGAAATGGTAAGCATGGCTATGCTGTGGTCAGGTTTCTTGAGTTTTTAGCAAACACTGCTAATCATTCATCCATCAGTCTCAGAGTTTTTGGCACAGAATTCAAGTAAACACAATGAATTCAAGTTGTGAGATTGAGTTATTTATTATACCTGTGCTAGCCTATTGAAATCCTTCTCTAGTTGTTTACATGCGTACAGTAGAATCTGGTATGGCTTTGAGGCTCTGAGAAGAATGATAGTATGCTTCAAAGCCCAAAAAGGAAATACACATTTTTTTTTCAAGTGAAACTGTTCCACACCCATCAAGCTGCTTATACTCAGAACAAGGAGGAGCCAGGGTACAGGAACTCGAGAGAAGAGTAACAGGGTGAACTGGAAAGTGAAGGAATTTTCCCCAGTGCATCTGAAGCCTGAATTAGCCGTGTCAGTTGCCTTTTAGCAAGTCCAGAATCCAGCCTCGTGTGACCCTGCTCTAGCTGAGGTGTCAGAACTTCTGAGCCAGAAGGTCCTCCCATAGGTAGGGAAGGAACCCTATGATGAGCAGGAAAGACAGTTACGGAACAGGTGAGTAAAGGTGATTCAGGTCAGAGCAGGTGACCAGAGGCGATTCAGGATGGAGCAGGTAACTGGTGGTGACTCAGGATGGAGAAGTTGGCTAGGATGAGTCAGGGCTCTAAATATGTGGGTTAGGAGGGGGATGCGTGAGGGGGACGTGGGGTTTCAGGGAGAGGAATAGTTGCAGGTAACCTGGGAAATGGATGTAAACTACTGATTAGAGCTGGTGGGGAGGTTGTTTGCTGAAACTGGGGGCAAGGAGACGAAGGGAACGAGGAAGTTGAACTTTAAAATGGAGAACAAAGGGCACAGAAACTGAACATAATGACATACTGATTCTTTGAAGAGAAATTTGGAACTCATTGTATTCAACAAAGGTTATTATCAATAAAATAGTAACCTTTTTTAGATGGCATATGAGGTGACTGATGCTTTATTTAAAGGATTTACGTGCATCACTTTGCTTATATTTTTAATCCTCATAACAATCCTACAAGGGAAACATTATTCTCTTCTTTTCAGATGAGGTTCAGGAAAATTGACTTGCTCAAGACTGCAAGGTTAAGATTAATACCAACCCATTTATCCATCGATTCTCCAGGTGTTTATTGTGCATCTACTATTTCCACCCTGTCTTACTCCAAAGCTCATGCCCTTCCCACTCTACTCTCCTGAGTCCCCCTATCTGGGTCTTAGCCATGTCTCATATCTACAGCCCAAAGCCCAGGAATAAGAAAAATGTAAGGACATTTAAGGGGGAAAAAGACAAAACAAAGAGGAGTGGAGAGTAATAGATAATAGAGACTGCACCAGGCTTAACATCAAGGCATAAGTTTAAATCCTGATGGTAGTGGTGTGGGACAGGTCACTTCCCCTCTCTGCACTTTAGTTTTCTCACCTATAAAATGAGGAGTTTGAGATTAATGATCCATATGTTCCCTCCTGGCTCTAACATACTGGGATCCAGCATGGGCTCTAGTCTTAACTTCATCATGGAAGGAGAAGGAAATGCAGAAAGAGAAGGAAATGCAGAGCTGGAAGTAAAAAGAGAAAGGGAGTTAACTATTCAGAAGATTGGAGTGTAGGTCGGAGGCTATGTTATTCCTTATCCAGTCACACCTGCAGTAGAGCAGCCAAGCCTGAAACAAAAAAAATTCAAAAACAAGAAATCCTCATATGGCTTCCTTGTTAGCATCTAGTGCTAGCAAGGAGACTCACAGGGTTTCAAGGACCCAGGGGCCTTTGGACTTATCAGTGGCCATTCCCAGGGCCCCGTTTTATTATCCCAGGCTTGGAGCTCGAGTCCCTCTGCTCAGAGGGACTTCATATAGAAACCTCCAGGTTAATATCAGGACTCTATATAGAAATCTCACTGTAACAGATGCCAGCCTTCACACACCATTCCCAGGATACCCCCATGACCCACAGAATAATGGGCAAAAAGAGTGGGAGACTCACAGGCCTGGGGCCGCACCCTCTCCATCGTGCCTCCACACTAGCTGCCTTGCTCAGCCTTATTTCAGAAAGAGGTCCCTTTTATCACTGTGGGAGCAGCACAGCTGCCACTTCATGACCCTAGGTCCTGAGACCACCATGTTCTTATCTCCTATCATTCATTTCTCTCCAGAGGGAGAGAAACCCAGCAAAGCCAGCAAAGACTCCCTCACCAGCCCAGGCCTGGCTACTCCAAAAGAACTGCTTGCCATTGGAGGCCTTAGCTGGATCCTGAGGCTGAGTTCTTTCCCCAGAGGATTCGGAAGCCCAGGGAGAGAATGAAGGGTGCTATACTGGGAAGTAGGGCCCCCAGTTCCAGGGCTCAGGGCTAGGAAAGCACATGGCAGGTAGAGCCAATATATTGGAATGCTTATTTAAAGCATGTAGTTTTCCTTCTGTTGGACCAAGCCCAGTGCCCGAAGTCAGAGGCAGGGTCTTGGAAGGAATCCAGTTCAGGGAAGGGGCACGATTATCCCTTTGCGTTTCTCCTCCTCAGCTCCTTGTGCTTTTGCTGCACAGCTATAGAGGAAGGACAGAACAACTATAAGATGCTGCAGGTGCCAGCTCGTCAGCTTCTTCTTCCCTTATTGCAGCCAAGGACAAGAATGGGGAGAGGGCAGCTGCTGCCAGAGAAACATCATCTTTGTACCCCTGCCCCCTTCTCCTCTCCTAGGAGGAGTGGTGGAAGTATGGTGTAAAGAACATTGTGACCTACTTTGCTAGAGCCTGACCCCCTAGGAAAACAAAACAAAACAAAATAGATTCTCTCAACGGAAGAATTTATCAAGATGAAGAAAGAATTAGTGAGCTTGAAGACAGGCTATTTGAAAATACATAGTCAGAGGAGACAAAAGAAAAAGAACAAAAAAGAATGAAGTTGGCCTTGAAAAGGAGGTAGAGAGAGATAAGGGTGGAAGGTTTATTCAAAGAGATAATAACAGAAAATGTTCTAGAACCCAGAGAAAGATATTCATATCCAAGTACAAGAAGGTTATAGAACACAAGCAGATTTAACTCAAAGAAGACTACCTCAAGGCATTTAAGTAAGCAAACTCCCAGAGTTCAAAGGTAAGAAAAGATTCTAAAAGCAGCAAGAGAGAAGACACAAGTAATATTCGAAGCTGCTCCAGTACATCTGGCAGCAGACTTCTGAGTGGAAACCTTACAGGCCAGCACTGGACAGATCATCCAGACAGAAAATCAACAAACGTTGGACTTAATCTTCACTATAGACCAAATAGATCATTTATCCAACAGCTGCAGAATACACATTCTTCTCCTCAGTCCATGGATCATTCTCAACGATAGACCATTTATTAAGTGATGAAGGAAAAAACTTTTATCCTACAATATTATATCCATCTGACAAGGAATTAATAACCAGATTATATAATATGTTTTATTTGTTTCAAGAAGCAAACAAAAATGTAAACACAACACATCACAACCTGTGGGATACAGTTAAAGCACTACTAACAGGAAAGTTTTTAGCATTAAGTGCCTACATCCAAAAAATAGAGAACAGTCTGGCCAACATGGTGAAACCCTGTCTCTACTAAAAATACAAAAACTTAGCTGGGCGTAGTGGCAGGCACCCGTAATCCCAGCTACTCGGGAGGCTGAGGCAGGAGAATCACTTGAACCCGGGAGGCGGAGTTTGCAGTGAGCCGAGATCATGCCACTGCTCTCCAGCCTGGGCAGTAGAGCAAGACTCTATCTCAAAAAAAAAGAGGTAGAAAAAATTACATAAACAACATAATGATGCATCCTAAAGAACTAGAAAAGCAAGAGCAAACCAAACCCAGTATTTGTAGAAGAAAGAAATAATAAAGATTAAAGAAGAAATAAATGAAATTGAAAGGGAAAAAATACAAAAGGTCAATGAAACAAATATCAGTTTTCTGGAAATATAAACAAAATTGACAAGCCTTTAGCCATACTGAAAAAACAAAAGAGAGAGAGAGAAGACCCAAATAAATAAAATCAGAGATGGTAAAGGAGACATTACAAACCACATTGCAAAAACCCAAAAGATCATTAGTGGCTACTATAAGCAACTATATGCCAATAAATTATAAAATCTAGAAGAAATAGACAAATTCCTAGACACATACAACCTACCAAGACTGAACTCTGAAGAAATCCAAAACCTGAACAGACAAATAACAAGTAAGAGTATCAAAGCTGTAATAAAAAGTCTCCCAGCAAAGAAAAGCCCAGGACCTGATGCCTTCACTGCTGAATTCTACCAAACATTGAAAGAAGAACTAATACCAATCATACTCAAACTATTCTGAAAAATACAGGAGGAGAGAATACTTCAGTATTACCCTGAGAACAAAACCAGAGAAAAACATACCAAAAAAAGAGAACTATAGGCCAATATCCCCAATGAATATTGATGCAAATGTCCTTAACAAAATACTGGCAAACTGAATTCAACAACACAATGACAGTTCATTTACAGAGACTACCTGGGATTTATTCCAGGGATGCAAGGATGGCTTAATCAGTGTAATACACCATATCAACAGAATGAAGGACAAAAATCATATGATCATTTCAACCAATGTTGTAAAAGCATTTAATAAAATTCAACATCTCTTCATTATTTAAAAAAAAAACTCAAAAAACTAGAAATAGAATACATTTCAACATAATAAAAGCCATACATGATAGACCCACAGCTAGTATCCCCCATAGAATGGGGAAAAACTGAAAGGCTTTCTTCTAAGATCTGAAATAAGACAGGGATACCCACCTTTACCACTGTTATTCTACATAGGACTGAAAGTCCTAGCTAGAGCAATCAGACAAGAGAAAGAACAAAAGTGTATCCAAATTGGAAAGAAAAATATCAAATTATCCTTCTTTGCAGATGATACAATCTTATATTTCTAAAAGCCTAAATACTGCACACACAAAAACTATTAAAACTATAAACGAATTCAGTAAAGTTGCAGAATAAAAAATCAAAATACAAAACATAGTAGCATTTCTATATGCCAACAGTGAACAATCTGGAAAGGAAATCAAAGAAGTAATTTCATTTACAATGGCCACAAATAAAATTAAGTACCTAGGAGTTAACCAAGAAGTGAAAGATCAATGTAATGAAAACTGTAAAACTCTGATGAAAGAAATTGAAAAGGACACCAAGAAATAGAGAGATAGTCTATGTCCATTAATTGGAAGAATCAATATTGTTAACATGTCCATAGTACTCAAAGCAATCTATAGGTTCAATGCAATCCCTATCAAATTACTAATGACATTCTTAACAGAAATTTTTAAAAATATCCAAAATGTATGTAGAACCACAAAAGACCCAAAAAGAACAAAAATGGAAAAAAAAAAAAAACACATTACCTGACTTCAAATTATACTGTGGAGCTATTGTAACCAAAACAGCATGGTACTGCCATAAAAACAGACATGCAGAACAGTGGAACAGAATAGAGAACCCAGAAATAAATTCATACGTCTATGGTGAACTCAATTTTGACAAAGGTGACAAGAACATACATTAGGGAAAGGATGGTTTCTTCAATGAATGGTGCGAGGAAAACTAGATTATCTATATGCAGAAGAATGAAACAAGATGTCTAACTCTTGCCATATACAAAAATCAAATCAAAATAGACGAAAGACCTAAATCTAAAACCTCAAATTATGAACATTGGGGAAACTCTACTGGACACTGGACTGGGCAAAGACTTCTTGAGCAATAACCCACAAACACAGGTAATCAAAGCAAAAATGGACAAATGAGATTACATCAAGTTAAAAAGCTTCTGCACAGCAAAGGAAACAACAAAGTGAAGAGGCAACCCAAAAAATGGGAGAAATATTTGCAAACCATCCACCTGACAAGGAATTAATCATCAGAATATATAAGGAGCTTAAACAATTTTACAGGAAAAAATCCTAATAATCTGATTAAAAATAGGCAAAAGATCTGAATAGATATCTCTCAAAAGAAGACATACAATTAGCAAATAGATATATGGAAATTAATCATCAGAGAAATGTAAATCAAAACTACAATGAGGTATCAATCTAGTTTAAAAGTGGCTTTTATTAAACAAAAAAGTAGGCATAACAAAGGATGTGGAGAAAAGGAACCCCTGTACACTATTGGTGGCCTGACAGCCCTCGGAGCACAAGCCTGGGGTCTAGTTACCAATGGCAAATCTGAAGGAGACACCAGGACAAAGAGAATCAAGTGTGTCTACCGAAAACATGAGCCATGTCATCCCTCATCCCCCAACCCAGCAGCTCTGATGTTCTTCCTCTTCCAGGCAGCCAAGCCACTCCTATTGCACATCTGTGCATGAAACGCTTCTGTGCATGTGTGGTTATTGGAGTCCCATCCTCAGCGTTGATCTGCTGTCCACTCTAGCTCTGACCAAAAGCTCTAGGAAGACAGAGGCTGTCTTACCTTCTTTAATCTGCCTATATGGGGCCCAGCATATAGCCCAACATAGGGCTTGTAATGAGTAAATAGCTGTATTTTGAGCACCTACTATGCGTAAGATGCTCTTTCAGGGTTCATGGTGATAGAAGGACTGGGTAATTTGTACTTACCGTTTTAAGGAGTTTATTCTAATAGAGATGAAACAACACAATCAAGCCATGACTAACACTGTAAGGCAGTAGCTGATAAACCCTGTAATGTGGTACATAGAGTCTTATACGATCCAGTCTCTGATTCTTTGTCCTGTTTTTTTCTAGTGCTCTCACCTTCCTCTTCATCCCACGTAGATTTGTTGAGTGCTGTCTATGAGCCAGGTATCACACAAGGCACTTGGAGACACAATGGTAAACAAGACATACACCACAGTCTAGTGGAGAGGCCAGACACTTAACAAAAACACACAAATTATGTTTAATTGCAGCCCTGATAGGTGCACATTGCAATGTGCCAGCGAAAAGGGGACTTGATCTAGTTTGGGAAGTCAGAACAAGAATTTTTCTGAGGAAGTGATACTTACAGGATGAGTAGAATTGGGCTATGTGAAAAAACCACCTCCATTCCATGCACAAATAATCTGCTAAGCTCTTCCCTCTTTCTACTCTTGTAGGCTGGCCTGTTTCCCCAGTGCCTTACCCAACAACTAAGACATGTTAATTGTAACAGCAGCCCAGGTAAGCACTGCAGGACCAAAAGAGAGAGAAATCACTGCACTCTGGGCCGCTGGGAGGATTTTTAGGAGAAGCTACTAATTCATCTGGGCTTTGAAGAAATGCCTAGAATTCAAATATGCACTCCAGGTGGCATGATTAAAAGAACCAAAGCAGAAAAGTCATGGCCAGGTGCAAGGACTTGGTGAAGTCTGTGCTTCATATCGGGAAGCACTGAGAGGCTGTCTTGATAGGTGGAGCCCAGATTTTGTATGGTCTTGAGAACAGATCAAAGGAGTTTTGTCTTTAATTGCCATGTGATAGAGAATTCTCAAGTGTAGAAATAACTGATCTGAGCATAAGCTTATTTGATCCCAAGGTTGATCCAATAAGCTTATGCTCAAATTTTGGCCTTATAAAATGTGTGATTTTGGACAAGTTATATAGCCCTCTGAGCCATAATTTCTTTATCTAGAGAATGAAATATATTGCTGACCTCCTTATAGTGCTCTTGTGAAAATTATATGCAATAATATATTTAAAGTACTTAGGCCAGGCACAGTGGCTCACACCTGTAATCCCAGTACTTTGGGAGGCCAAGGTGGGTGGATCACTTGAGGTCAGGAGTTTGAGACCAACCTGGCCAACACAGTGAAATCCCACCTCTACTAAAAATACAAAAAATTAGCTGGGCGTGGTGGTGGGTGCCTGTAATCCCAGCTACTCGGGAGGCTGAGGCAGGAGAATCGCTTGAACCCAGGAGGCGGAGGTTGCAGCGAGCTGCAATCACGCCACTGCACCCCAGCCTGGGTGACAGAGTGAGACTTCATCTCAAATAAATAAATAGTAAATAAATAAATACAATACTTAGCATAGCACCTGGCTCACCTCAAACATCAATGACAGCTATGACTTTCGCTAATGATAGAAGTCGTCAAGATTACGCTGGTGGAAATCATCAAGCTTCCAACAACAGAAACATAGATTCACAGTGCCTAGGAACGACCAACCTGCCAGCATGATGAGGCTGAGTACCCAGTTCAAAAACTTCAGACCAGAGCTAGACACAGAGTCTGCTGAGCTCCAGGACCACCTCAGCCTGGGGGCTGCTGATTCTATTTAAGAAACCTGTGTGATGTGGAGGAACAGGAAATGTTGTCAAGCTGGAGAAACACCCTGCAAGTGTCCACAATCCACAGGAAGTGCCCTCTCTACTTACTCCTGGATGGCGATCTGCCAGCACAGTTCCCGGGTGACGGTGTCCAGATGATCTGACCAGAATGAAGTTGGGGGTCCACACCTCCAAGGATAAGCTCTCCACCATCCTGGCGGGCCGGTTGGCTGAGGAGAGATGTAGAAGAGGGTGAGTGCCCACACATAGTTGGTGAAACAGTTCTCTCCTCTCCCCTTCCCACACTCCCTCAGACACAGGAGTGCCACAGACGAGGGGACACTGTCCTCTGAGCTCCGTTCAGGCTCGGCCTGCTGAGGCACAGGAGGAGACTTCTCAGACTAACACCAAACTACTAGACACTAGGCCCATAAAGAAGATGGAAGTGGAAACCGGGCACCCAAAAACAAACCAGAAAAGCATCCCAGAGGAGCCCTGCCTGGGAGGAAGTGAAAACAACAGGAAACAGCTTTGGGGACAACCAGAGCAGGGCCTGAGAGAGCCTGCAAGTGTGCTCTGAGAGGCATGCTCCCGTTATGGCCAAGTCATTAACTACACGGTACTGGAAGGACTTGGGCCTTCAGTGCTGCTTATCCGGGCCAGTCCTAGAAGAAAGACACATGAACTTCAGGTGCGTGAGGATCATGCGTTTGAGAAAGAAGGAACAAGAGAAAGTTTGACACAAAAGTTCAGTGTTGAGTGGAGCAAAAGAGCGAGACTCTGTCTCAAAACAAACAAAAAAAAAGGCTTACCATAGTAAGATTTTAGTTTAGTAACTTGTCAAAAATTACAACTAATGAGCAGTATAAGTGAGTGTCTAAGAATGGTGGTTATACAAGAGTTATGGACACTCCTGCGCCAGCAGTCCCATCCACGTGGTTGGTAATGGGCTCATAAGCAACAGCGTCGTTATTGAAATACTTGGTGGTTGGATCAGCCTTTGGATGGTGCCTCAGAAACATCTCCAGTATGCTCTGCCCCGCCATTGTCTGGCAGATAGACTTGCCTTTCCTCAGAATGATCCTGCAGAGAATAATGGAATGATCTGGGCCCCATGAAAGCAATCCCTTCAATGACCTGACCTGCAGGGTTCAAATCTCTCCAGTACTCTACTCAACAAGAGCCCTCTGTAAGCAATGCTCTCAGATTTGAGCACATGCTACCCACCGCTGTCACTCCAGCATTCCCAGTGTCGAATAGACCAGACCATACCACATTTGGGGGGTATTGTGTTTATATTTTATTTACAGAGAATAAATATCTTGTTTCTTTCCCGTCTCTTCTAAAAGTTTGGGGTAGGGAATGTGCATCCTTCCTTCTTAGCCAACACCCACACACACACACCTACGCACACCACCCGTCCATGTCGTCTTAGCCTCCAGTGGGTGTTCATTTCACAGTACAAGGGTCAACCTGACTGGTGTTCCAGGAGGTCTACGGAGGAAGGCGTTTGCTGTTTCCTACCTTGTCATGCTCCCTGGAGGTTGGAATCCACAATTAGGCCAAATCCCAATGCATACCTTTCCACACCTCCTGAGAGACGTAGACAAGCCAAGACCGAGGCCAGGATCTTCATGGTGCTGATTTTCAACTGCCCACCAACGCGCAGGACACAGTGGCACAGCCAGAGGTTGGGGCCCGCAGAGGAAGGCGCCGTCTCTCTTATATGCGCATCCCCCTGCACTTTTGGTCTCTAGGCACATGGGCTTTCCTACCTTTGTACCAGCTTGTTTGCCTACAAATCTATAGATTCTGTTTTTCCCTCTGGCAAGCATCAAGAACTTTCATATTCACTCTAGAGTGAATTTAAAAAGCCATTAATGGCTTTACTGGTGTAATCTAAAGATCAGCATTTGATAGCAAATGTAAACTGCACTGAGGTCAAAGGACCCCGGTGCCTGTGTCTACTGAGCAATGGATGCTGGCAACTTCAGCCAGAACATGGAAAATTTGCTCTCTGGCTCCTGAGGGTATGTGCTTTTCGGAGCTTTGCCGTCTACTCTCCCTCCCCTTCTGTGTCTCATCGGTCGCCTTCCATATATGATTTTCACAGCCCATGACATTTTTCTTTCTTTATTCTTTACAAATTAGTCAATTCTTATTGAATGCTTACTCTGTGTTCACCTCTGTAGCAAGCTCTGGAAGTGCAAAGATAATTAGGAAGTGGTCTTTGTATACAAATGCCTGCATTCCTGCTGGAATAATGAACACATAATCAAACTGTCAGACAATGTGATCACTCTGAGCATTCAAAGGTTTCTTGAATGTGTGAGAGGAATAACAATCTTGTTAAAGCAACCAGAGAGAGGGAGTGATAGTTTCTTGTGGGATGGAAAACGCTTCACAGAGGAGGTAACATTTAAGTAAGGATCTTGCAGAATATTAAATGAGAAAGTGAAGAAATTTAAACACACACACATACACATACACACACACACACACACATCCCACTGCAAGCAGATGAAAAGCTTAAGCAGCGGCAGAAAGGGGTGAAGTTGTGTGATGTTTCAGAGAACATTGTGGCCAATGCAGCCAGAAGAGCAATTCTCAGCATGGTTCATCACCAGCCCAAGACCATCCGCAGGACTTACCTGCATGCGCCCAATTCCCATCACACTAATTGTTACTCTGAATATTATTTTCTAGCCAAGAAATCATTTGAATAGAAAAAACTGTAATGCTGTAATAGGAATACTATTGAGTCTACGATACTATATTGAAGCAGTACATATTTAACACCTTCAGAAATTTAACTGTTAGACGCTGTAATACGTATGTTACATACATATTATACTCTTCCTGAGTAGAGTACTGGAGAGATTTGAATACTGGACTACTGCAGGAGTAGTACATGGCTGGTTGCCATATAGAGTACAAGGTTTCTATGTGGGCGTGACTTATGTGATCAGAATCTTGTAAGGTGAACCCTCTATGCCATGCTAAGCAACACTGATTTAATTCTGTAAGCAACAATAATCAATTAAAGTTTTTTTCATCTAGCAAGCAACACACTGAATGCCCTTCTGCTAACCATTTATACATAGTTTTTCATATTGTAGCCTTTCAGAAGTATTGAGTGAACAAGGTCAGTTACCAAAATGATTCCTTAAGTAAAGTTGTGGCTGGCATGGAACTTTGTCATGAATCTACCCTAAGCTATGCACAACCCCAAAGAAGGCTCAACTTTATATGTATGACTTAATGTTTCTATGTAGAAATAAGGTTTTTATTTATTTGTTTTTTGTTTTGTTTTGAGATGGATTTTCACTCTTGTCACCCAGGCTGGAGTGCAGTGGTGTGACCTCGGCTCACTGCAACCTCCACCTCCCAGGTTCAAGCAATTCTCCTGCCTCAGCCTCCCAAGTAGCTGGGATTACAGGCATGTGCCACCATGTCCAGCTAATTGTGCATTTTTAGTAGAGACGAGGTTTCTCCGTGTTGGTCAGGCTGCTCGCCAACTCCTGACCTCAGATGATCCAACCACCTCGCATCCCAAAGTGCTAGGATTACAGGTGTGAGCCACCGTAACCGGTCTAGAAATACGTTTTTAAGGGAAACTTCAGAGCCACTGTACACTCGTAATGACCACAACTCCCACATGCTGAACACCAACTTTGTAGCAGACAAATACTTCATGTAATAATTGCAACATGAAATGCTGCAAATCCTTGTGAAGCTCATTTGACTTTCCCAAGACCACCCAGCTAAAAAAAGGTAGAACCGTGGTTTCAAGTCGAGTTTGTCTGAACTGCTATCTAAATAAAGACTCCTCCTCTAGACCTCGTGTGCTTAAGTTCTCTTTGAGCCAATATACATGAAAGCATCAACTTTAATGATGATGAGACGATTTCATTTAATTTTCTATAGAAAAGTATGTTAATTGCTTTTATCTTTCCTAGTTTTTTCCGGCCTGCATGTAAAAACTTCACCCTGATCACTGCTGCCACCTCGTGGCAATATTCCTAACTTACAAAAACGGTTTTGAAAGGTTGAAAAGTGCGACTGGAAAAGGTCACAATTCAAGTCAGATGTGAAAATAGCTCATAGCATGGCCACAGCTCTTTCCTAAGTGAAGACAATGCACGCCTGTTCATTTGTCATGTCTGCTGGAGACTGCCCTTCTCCCCACCTACGTGAAAGCAGCCAAAACGTCACCGTTCCAGCTGCTCTTAAGACTTCCCCGTCTCACAGCCTTGCCTCTGGTAGAGACGGGGCCTCACCGTGTTCAATCCTAACACGCTAGTGTTCTTTGAACACTCCAGAAAACCTTCTCTTTTTTTCTTTTTTTTAATCTTTCTTTTTCTAGTGTCTGGAAATACACTCCAGAAAACTTTCTGAGGGCTCTCTTCCTACCTTTGGAGAGTCTTCTCCGCAGCATATTAGTAGATAAGCTCTCTGAGTGTTCCTCAGCCTAAGATGAAAGAATGTGTGTAAAGTGCAGAGCAGCCTCTGGGTTCTCCGGGATACGTCGTTCCTCTCACTCACTTTTAAAGGCTCATGGAAGCCTGGTTCCTGAACTATCACACGCTGTACTCAGCATAGTGGCTTCTATGTAGTAGGTGCCCAAGAAATAAGTGTGGAATGAGGCTGAGCGTGGTGGCTCACGCCTGTAAACCCAGCACTTTGGGAGGCTGAGGCGGGCGGATCACGAGGTCAGGAGTTGGAGACCAGCCTGGCCAACACGGTGAAACCGCATCTCTACTAAAAGATTAGCTGAGTGTGATGGCGTATGCCTGTAGTCCCAGCCATTCAGGAGGCCGAGGCAGGAGAATCGCTTGAACCCGGGAGGCAGAGATTGCAGTGAGCCGAGGTCACACCACTGCACTCCAGCCTGGGTGACAGAGTGAGACTCCATCTCAAAGAAAAAAAATAAAATAAAACAAGTGTGAAATGAGCCAACTATATAGACAGGGAGAGTAGCAGGACTTCAAAGTGTCCTGT
>PVKP010050446.1:0-13402 GCA_004027715.1 Plecturocebus donacophilus | reverse complement strand
CAAAATACAATGAAAATGGTCCTGTTCTGTCCTGTACAGAAGGAAGATGAGTGAGGCCTTTTTTTTTCTGAGACAGAGTCTCACTCTGTTGCCCAGGCTGGAGTGCAATGGCACAATCTCAGCTCATTTGAATCTCCGCCTCCCAGGTTCAAGCAAATTGTCTTGCCTCAGCCTCCTGAGTAGCTGGGATTACAGGCACCCACCACCATGCCCAGCTAATTTTTCTTTGTATTTTTTTTTTTTTTTTGAGACAGAGTTTCCCTCTTGTTACCCAGGCTGGAGTGCAATGGCACCATCTTGGCTCATGGCAACCTCCACCTCCTGGGTTCAAGCAATTCTCCTGCCTCAGCCTCCCGAGTAGCTGGGACTACAGGGGTGCGCCACCATGCCCAGCTTTTTTTTTTTTTTTTTTTTTAGTAGACACGGGGTTTCACCATGTTGATCAGGATGGTCTCGATCTCTTGACCTCGTGATCCACCCACCTCAGTCTCCCAAAGTGCTGGGATTATAGGCGTGAGCCACCGCGCCCAGCCTTTTTTTTTGTAGTTTTAGTAGAGATGGTGTTTCATCATTTTAGCCAGGCTGTTCTCAAACTCCTGACCTCAGGTGATCTGCCTGCCTCGCCTTGGCCTCCCAAAGTGCTGGAATTACAGGTGTAATCCACTGTGTCTGGCCAGCCTTTTTTCTTCTTCTTAATTTAACTTTTAAGTTCAGGGGTACATGCACAAGTTTGTTATGCAGGTGTACTTGTGTCATGAAGGTTTGTTGTGTATTAGTTATTTTTCCTAATCTTTTCCTTCCTCCTATCTTCCACCCTCCAATAGGCCCCAGTGACTGTTGTTTCCCTCTTTGTGTCCATGAGTTCTCTTCATTTACTAATAGCTCTTACCTATAAGTGAGAACATGAGGTATTTGGTATTCTGTTCCTGTGTTAGTTTGCTAAGGATAATGGCCACCAGCTCCATCTGTGTTTCCGCAAAAGACCTGATCTCATTCTTTTTTCTGGCTACATATAGTATCCCAGAGTGAAGCCTTTTTAAAACTCATTCAAAGTTGAGGTTGTGACTGGGTGCGGTGGCTCACAGGCCGTGGGGAGGGGGTCACCTGAGGTCAGGAGTTCAAGACCAGCCTGACTAACATGGCAAAACCCTATCTCTACTAAAAAGTATAAAAATTAGCCAGGCGTGGTAGCAGGCACCTGTAATCCCAGCTACTTAGGAGGCTGAGGCAGGAGAATTGCTTGAACCTGGGAGGTGGACGTTGCAGGGAGCCGAGATCATGCCACTGAACTCCAGCCTGGATGACAGAGCAAAACTTTTACCTAAAAAAAAAAAAATGTTGACTAGAGGAAAAAGAATTAGCCCAACCCTGGTTATGTAGGGATTGCTGGATGTAAATGGACAATGGTATTCGCTTGCAAACCAGGGTGACCAAGTATACAGATGGGGACACTGAGACTCCAGGCAGTTAAGGGATCCTCTTGAGCAGAAGTTACAAACATTATTAAGTCATGATTAGGAATGACTCTGCCCCATTAAACAAAACAAACAAACAAACAAAGAAAAAAACCAACTTGATTTTTTTCCCTAAAGAGGAATCAGATGCATCTTCCTGCTTTTAGAGAAGGCCATGAACTGTGCAGTCTTAGGCAGAAGGGTTGACTTTCCCCTGGGTCTTGGCCCTTCAAGGAGGGTGCACATGGAGCCTAGAGGTGCAGACAGACTCTCAGTGGTCTTGGGAAGACTGAGCCCCATCATCTGGTACCAGGACCCTTGGGCCTCCCCATGCTACTGACAGGCTGAGCCCCCCGGACAGACATTGGGAGCAACTAAGCAGCGAGTCCTCCATGCATCAAAGGCCCCATCTCAGCCCTGCCACCCCATTAATACACCCCAGGAATACAGCTAGGTTAGATGAAAACTTGGGTTGCCCTCCTATTCTAAGAGTCAGTCAGGGCTGGAGCCAGAGTCATCTCCAAAGTGCAGAAACAGGCTTGGGAAGGGTTTTCCAGAGCGGAGTGTGCACCCAGCCGGCCTCCCACGCTGGGGAGAGGAGGCAGAACACATCCTTTAGGATACGGCCAGACCCTCTTCCCTGACCTCTCCAGCCCCAAGAAACTTAGGATTCCTCTAAAGCTCCCCCTCGGAGCCTTCCTTTCTGTTTGCTGTTTCCCTGTGCGAGCGCTCTCTATCCATAGCACCCCTCCCCAGCCTGATTAGCTCCCTTCTACCCTATCTGCGCATCCAGGCTCTGATTTCCCTGCCCTGGGAGGCTGTCAGCCTCCACAGTGGCCCATTCCAGCTGAAATCTAGTATTCAGAAGCTATGAACAGAGGGTGGTAGACATCAAGGCATGAACGACTGGTCAGCCAGCTGTGGATCCCTGAGCCATTCTGTGCAGGGACAGAGTGCTCCTCTCAGAGTGTGGAGGCCTGCGTTCAAGTCGTGGCTCTGCTGATCACAGAATGGCTGTGCCTCAGTTTCCTCCTCTGGGACGTGGGATAACCATTCTTGCCTACCCTGCTGGGCTGCTATAGAGATGGATTCAACTGAGAAGATGCTGAGCAGCTCTGGCTGGGACTGGGGGTCCCTGTGGGAGATGCCTGAGAACAAAGTGGCATGGCTTGGGTCTTCCGTCTGGGAAGAGGCTGTGGAGAAGAATGGGGTCCAGGCCGTGTGTGGCATTTCACGTTAGGGTGGGTTCTCAGGCCTCAGCCCCAGCCCCTGACACGGATTTTCCTGGTGGTCTCTGTGATACTGGGATGCCAAGCCCCAAAGTGGTGGTTTGGGCTGGGGATGGTAATTCTGATAAGCTGGAGTACTCGAAGGTCTGGGATGGGCTTCACCTCTGCAGAGGCTAAATGGCGGACAAGGGCCTCTTCCAGCTATGCCTTGTGCCTCTTAGAGCCAGAGTTCTCGGAGGGAGAGACCAGGTGACTGGCAGTCCCGCTCCATCATCCCCACCTCTATGGGTGTGAGATGCTCTGGCTGACCCTCAAAGCCAGAGTTCCTGGGCTGGGGCTGAGGGGTAAACCTGGTAGTGTCAGGCAACCAGAAAAGGCTCACAGAGAAAAGAAACCCTTGTCTTCAGGGCAGGCAGTCGAAAGAACAAATGTGGGAGTAAGACCTGGACTCAGTCCTGCCTTACCCAACAGCTGATGGTCATGGGCAACCCAAGCCAGCCGGGCCTCTGTCCACACTGCGACTGTGACACAAGGGCTCTCCACTTGGTGGCCTCCTCCTTCACTGCTCAGCGGTATGGCTGACCCTGCTGGGCTCTCAGGCCCCTACTGCCTGTGGGACAGTGACCAGGGTTTGTGGGGAGTGGAGGGTGGGGAGAATGAAGGTGCTGCTTTATGGAAAGAAGCTTGCAAGCTCAAGGAGTACCAGCACTCTCGCTCATCTTGTGCAGAAATTGTCCCCAGATGTAATTAAGCCGGCCTCTGGCAGGAATTGAGGATGCACAGCTGGGCCAGGTCGGGAGAAACCAGAAGCCAAGGAGGGAGCTGGAGGGGTCCCGGGCTCCCTGACTCCATGCTACACTCTGTGTCCTGCCTCTGCAGGGCCTTGGATTTGAAAACCACCAAAGGTCAGATGAGGCCTTGAGGGACCCTGACCGGAGGAGCATGTATTCTAGGGGACACTCACTGGCCTGGGTGCAAAGGTGGCTTCCTCACTGTGGGACTCAGGATGGGAAGGACTCTCCCAGGAGCCAGGCCCATTTCTTAGGATTCAGTCCTGGTTGCAACCACTTTTTAGTAGGGAGTTGGTTCTCAACTGTGAGGGCATCCCAGATCACCTGGGATTACCAGAAAACATGGATGTCAGATTCTAATCTCCTGGGTGTGAGGTGTGGCCTGGGCAGCACTGCCCTGGGGGATCCCAATGCACAGCTGGGGTCACAGACCACCAGCTCTGAGGGCAGTGGCACTAGCCCCTCACAGATGAGCGCCCGAGACCTTGAGAGGCTGTGTAACTTTCTCAAGGTCATGGAGAGGAAGTACGGGAACAGGCGATGCTCTCACCCCACAGGTTGGCTGGGCATGGGGCCTTCAGGAAAAGGGCCATTCTGGCTGTTCTCTCCCTTCCCTGGCACCGTCCCCTGCATGCAGTGGCTGCTCAAGATCAGGGATGGAGGACCCCAGAGGGGCTGGAAAGGTGGAGCATCCAGAGGGGATGAGGGGTTTGGGCCCCACCCCTCACCAGCTGGGCCTCAGGTCTCTTAGCCACACAGTGGGAAGAAGTATGGGTGCCCAGCCCTTCTCAGAGTGGAGGCGTGAGGTGCCAGTTGTCTTGAGGGGCTGGCAAGGCGAGAGGGGCCTGCTGGCATTGAGAGACACCCTGGATTGGGGAAGTCCCATGAGCAAGTCAGTGTGTGCAGCTGCTGGGGGCTGGCTGCAGGAGGCCCTCTCCTTCCTGCTGCCTGTTTTGGTGGATGAAACCTTAGACTGATCCAGGAGCCAGACAGGCGGGCAGACAAGCGCATTCTTTTCGGGGGAGGCCTCCTCCTCCTCTTCTCGCTAGGAGCAGGGAGGAGGGGAGGGCAGGGCTTGCCCAGGCCTGACCCCAGACTGGGTTTTGGGATGTGGGGCCAAGCAGGGCTCTCTGGGGACTTGGGGCTGGGGAAGGAAAGCCCCAAAGGCTGGAGTCTGTGGTTTGGAGTCCTGTGACTCTGCGAGTTGAAGCCACCAGGCAGGAGGGGGTGGAACGGGGCTGGTTCAAGAAGGCCTAAGCCTCTGGGTTTTCGCTCCAGCACTGGCTATGGGTACTTCTGCTCTGTTTCTGGGCAAATCCCTGCCTGCCCAGCCCCTTTCCCCAGTGAATGCCCCCAGCCCTGGCACCCTCGATGTGGAGGGGATTAGAGTCTGAGCCTGGAAAAAGGCCACGTTCAGTTTCCAATCAACATCAACTTAGCTGTGTTTCCCGAAATGAAGCGGAAGGCGGCTCTGATGCACGCACGGGCTCACTCTCGACAGAACTTCTGCAGAACTGGTCAACTTCTTTTAACAAATATGCTCTTGGCAACCTCCCGCAGGAACAGGGCTGGACACAGGCCCACAACACAGGAAGTGTGGAGGCAGCTTCCTTCCACAGCCTCCCCGTACCCTGAAGACTGACAGCCTTGACACACTCTGTCGTGGGCCCTCAATTCTTTTCCCTGAAGGGTGGAGGGATCTTAGGTGCCATCCTGGCTGCTGAGTCACCTCTGGGGCAGCTGTGCCTTTTAGGGAGGTGGGCCGGCCCACTGGAATTCAAATCCTAAATCCTGGACATCTTAGCTTGAAAGCAAGTTCCTGAGCCTCTCTGTATCTTAGTTTCTTCCTCTGCAAAATGGAGATAATAGCAGCATGTCAGGAGTGTGGTCAGGATTAAGGGAGACAGAAGCTTGCCGGGCACACGTGTGGTGAGGGCGTGGCGCTGGCTGCCGGGCTCAGCTTTCTCAGCACCCTGCGGGCAGGCAGTGGCTGCACCCACTTCCTCCAGGTGCTTTCTCTGTTGATGGCTCCCAAGGGACTCTCTTGGGTGCCTGCCTTGTTCAAGGAACAATGCCCTCTTTAGACCACAGGTGGAATTCCCACGGCCCTACTGAGGCACTGCAAGAAATGTAGGTCCTAATCTAAGCACCCTGATCGTTGGCCCACAGCAACAAAGGAGTGCATTCAGGACCTGGAGATAAGAGCGGGCTGGTGGGGGTGTGGGATGACCTGGAAGGGTGGTAAATAATTATGTAAGCATCCGCAGGGTTGCCGATCAGAGCCCCAGTAGCAGCCATCGAATGGGGGCTCTGGGTTGGGCACAATTCTAGGCACCTCAAGGGTATTTACATGCTTATGCCTCATGTCACCCTTGAAGCAGAAAGTATTATTATGCCTATTTTACAGGTGAGGAAACTAGTTTCCTTAGTTCCTTAGAGATAAGGAACTATGTTTCCTCACCTGTAAAATAGGCATAATAAAATAATGCTTATTTACACTTCTGAAGTGTACAGAAGTCAAACTCCAAATCAACAGTGCTGGCATCTGCCCAACTAGGGAACCGGGCAAAAGAATTGCTGTCAGGGGACTGAAGAGGCAGCGGGAGGGCACAGAGCCAAGGTGGCAGGGAACAGCTTGAACACCAGACCGAGTTCTCTGCTGAGGGGCCCCAGGCCTGAGTTTCAAGTTACTCAACTCCAGTGGTGGAGTATGCTGGTCGGCCTCTCCCAGCATTTTTTTGACTGGGGTGGACACTCCTGAAGCCCCATTTGCGCATGTCTGTGGGGCCTTTCCCACTCCATCTGCAAATCCTTGCTAAAGACAGTAACACGTGTTACTCAAGACTCTCGATTTCAAAGGATGTAAATCCAACTGGAATGACCACCTTAAGAAAAAAGGGAAGTGTGTTAGAATACTGGGGTGTGGCGACTTCCGAGGAAGGGCTTTCCTGACAACAGGAACCCGAAGCTCATGCTGCCAGGAACCTCTCTCATGTCTCCGCTTCTTTCCTGCCACAGGCCGGCTTCCCCCAGGGCAGAAAATGGCTTCTGAGAGATCTGGGCCTGGCATCCCACGATTCCCACCACCATAGAGGAACTCCCCAGGAGTGACTCAGACTGGGGTAGCTTGGGCCGGGTGTCTGCCCTGGCCAGGAAGCCTGAGGGCACCTGGTACGCAGCCCACGCCAAGGGCCCCTCCCTGGACCCGTGTGCCCAGGATGCTGTGTGCTGGATCCTGGCGGAGGAGGGAGAAAGGAGTGGAGTGACCCCAGCAGAGCACCAGCCCATTTTCCCACACTGCAGGGTAGTGGATTCCTGGCCTCTTACTGGTCCTGCTGCCAGATGCCACAGTCAAGAAGGCACTGTCCTCCAGTTCACTTAGGCAGACATTTATTGAGCACCTATCAAGTGCAAGGCACTGTGCTAGGCGCCGTGGGAAATACAGAGAACACAGGCGGTCCCTGCCCGCGAGGAGCTCACAGTCTAGAAAGGGCGGCAAGACACAGTACACGATCAGCGGCGGTGGCACCAGCCAGAGTGGAAAGTGCCCAAAGCAAGACACAAAGTGCTGTGCTGTCACAGAACACCACGGGGGCTGCTTCCGGCAGAAGCACTGGACAAGGGGATGAGGAGGACTCAGGCCGGGCCTTTCGGGAGGGAAGTCATTTGGGAGAGGGGCATCTCTAGTGGAGAGAAGTCCAACTGCAGAGCCCACACAACGTGTGGCCACAGGGAGCGTTTGGGTGGGGCTACACAAATATGGCCGGGAGGTGAACAGCCATGGACACTAAGCTCAGGGGCTATGAACTTGGTGCTCCGGTCAAACAGCCATTGCAGATCACTTTGCAGGAGGGGTGACTAGAAGTGTGTTTCTGGAAGGTAAATCTGGCCGCACTGCAGTGTCTGGACGGCAGAGGGCAGCAATACGAGGGGCGGTCAGTCAGGGCTCACCGCCCCTGGGTGTCTGAGAGCAGGGGCCAGGAAAACACGAGTGCAGAGCAGGGAACCTCATGGAGGGTGGGTGTGGAAGGAGGGAGGGTCCCTGTGTAGGCTGTGGTTCTAGGGAGCCTGAGGATGCCATGGGGCTTCCTGGTGGAGTGGGAAGTACACTCCTGAAAGGCAGGGCCAGAGGTCACTGCAGAGAGGGGACAGCAGGGAGAGGGACAGTGTGGCCCTAAGGGTGAGTGCAGTTTCTCAACATGTGGTCCATGGATCATCTGCACGGGAACTGCCCAGGGAACACGCTCAATTGCAGATTCCTGGGCCTTCCTTCATAATTGCTGGGCAAGCATTTGCCGGGTCATGCCCGGTAACCTGCATTGTTAACACCAGCGGGCCTCTCCACCAGGAGCCCCACAGGTGGGGCAAAGTCTGCAAACCACCTGCTAAGGACTGGCCTTTAGGCGAAAGGAGACAAAAAGAATAAGGGAGGTCTGGGAGTGAGAGAAGTGGTGGGAAGCAGAAATAGTCCGGTCAACAGCAGCACGCGCTGGGGCTGCGACATAAACCAAGACAGCCCCAGCGTGGCCTTGCAGCCAGGCACCGGGATGTCCCCAGGGGCTGCTCTCAGTCCACTTTCACTTGGTGGTTGAAAGCCACATTTGCAAACTGAGAAGTAGAGAGTGAGAAGTGAGGGGAAACACTAGCAATGAATGGAGGGGATTCTTCTGGGAATCAGGCTGTTTCAATCTAAAACGTGAGATGTGTGGCAATGCTGGGGGGACGACGGGGAGAAGAGGGTTTCTGTGTGTAGATCTGAGTTTTCCCTCACATCCCACCCATATCACAAGCTTGCATGGACATGAAACCAGCTGTCTCCTCACCGCTCTCGAAAGCCACCCAGGCGTGAGTCCCAGCCACACAGCCGAGCTTGCCTAGCAATGCTGACCCGCTGTCCAGGACGGCCCAGAAACCTTCTGTCTCCTGACTGCAGCCTACAGGGGCTCAGACTGCTTGTGGAAAAGTCAGACAAGAGACAGCAGCCTGGAGCTTCCGGAAGAATATAGGCCTGGGAATCACCCGGCTCCCTAGGACACCCTCTCTGAGCATCAGACATCCTGACTGTTGAATCAGGGCGACATCTTTGCCTTGCCAACTACTTTCTGAGGATGCCATGAAGCAGGAGAGCCTGAGCAGTGGACAGGGAAGCAGCGGACGGCCCCGCTGCAGGAGGTAGACAGGCTACAGACACTTACGCAACAGCCACACTGAGGCTAGTACTGGAGGAGGCTGAGAACCGGTCATGAGTCTTTTTTAATGGTTTGATAATTTGGGTTTTTAAATATTAAATTTAACCAAACCTGAGGGGTTTCGGAAGGAATGATTAATTCCGTCTCATACTGTAACTAATGAAGGGAAGTAATGAGCTCTTTTCTTATCCTTCCCATAGCCAAGAAAAGGAAAGGGGACAGGCTGATTGCTTCAAAGCAACAGTCAGAACACAAAGACTTATAGAAGCTAAACGTCAAGGGTCAAGTAGCTTCTAGAGCTGGGAGAAGTGGTGACCCCCTCTGCCTAGCCAGCACCAGCCAGAATGGTGGAGACAGCCCGGCAATCAGGGCATCTCCTGGGTTTCTTCTCTGAAGCAGAGGAGAAACAGTTGGGTCAGCCAGGCTGCTGAAACGGACCGTGAGCCAGAAGGCCAGAGTCGCTGCAAGACAGCCCCAGCCCCCACACCTCAGCTGTGCTTTTGAAAACAGGAGCAAAGCTTAGGCATGGGAGCTGTGACTGAAGTCTTCCTCCTGGCTGGCCTCATCTTTTACCCTGCTTCCATAGCTGGGTGACTTGGTCACCAGCCCAAACTACAGACAACCAGTTTCACATCAGGAGGCGTCACGGAGGCATCTGAGAGGAACATGATTGAAGTACAAGCCTGGCCTCTTGTAGGGCTCTGGATTCATTCCTTGAAGGATGCAGCGATCAAACAAAATCAATAAACAGGCCTGGCGGGAGCACTCAGGGATGCCCCCCAGTCCCCTCACCGTGAACAAACTAGCACTGACTCAGCCTCCGCTCTTCAGGGCCAGGAGACACGATCTGCAGGCAGGCAGGAAGCCAACTGTGAGCAGCCTAGGGACGCAGGTGTAAAATACAAAGCCCTTTGAAAGTTCAGACAGTAAGAGTAAAGATGTTAAGATTGTCCAGGAAAAGAACTTCACTGACACTGCATTTGGGCAACACTGAAAACAGACAATATTAAGATATCAATTCTGAGAATGACTCACAGGAAAGGCTGCTTAGGAGGCCACTAGAGAGACAAACACAGGGAAAATGATTACAGGGTCTCTGGGACCCCTCACAGAAGCTACTAATGCTATTTATTGGCTTGGGTCATTTTTGAGAATAGAAAACCGTTTTTTGGCAAAGCTGTACAAACTCTACATTGGGGCATCTCCTGCAGTTGCAGACACAAGATGGCCACAGTGACAGGGCTCTTCATTCAATTTCCTCTAGTGTTCAGAAGCTAAGATGTGACTTCCAGAGCTACAGGCGTGTGGAGGCGCTAGCCTGTAAGCATGTCGAGCCCTGGCTGGGGAGCCTGCTGCCTGCCCAGCCACTCCTCAGCTGTGGCTGTGGGCATGCCCGGACGGCAAGCACACTGGGCCGTCCCTTCTAGCGCAGGGTGGAAAGGGAAGAAGGGTGGGACTCCATGGGCTCCACACTGTCTTCTAGCCTTGGTATTCTGTGAGTCTAACTTTGCTCTGGTCATTCACCACAGCTAGGCACTAAGTGCCATCTAGTGGCACCGTGGGTCCACTTTCACAATGCTCCAACCAAAGACCCTGCAGAACAAACCAACTCCTACCCACTCTAACTCCGGGGGTGAGGGCAGAGGAGGCTGGAAGGGGGAGCACATTTCATGGTAGTAATGGGACATATTCATCTCAAGAAAATATACTTTAAGAGGTCTTGCTTTCCTTAATAAAGCAACTTTTTTTTTTTTTTTTTTTTTTTTTATAAAGGCTAACCATATCCATTTGTCAATATTTTCGGCTTTAAGGAAAATAGTTTAAAAAACATAAAAAGGTAAATACACTCAAGAGTAACTGCTATTAAACAGTTCTGAACAGGCAGAAAATGTATACTTTCCTTTAACAGAAAATGTTAAATCTGTAATAGCAGCATAATTTATATATAGAAAAAAGCTGGTTTTGAAAACCCAGATTTATACACAAAACTTTTTTTTCTATACAACTGCGTTTACACTGGGAAATAAGTTTCTTCACATTATGTTCGTTCCCAACAGGTACAGGTGTGAGCTTGAGTTTGATCAGCCAGCCCTGAGCGCAAGCTTCTCAGCACAATCTTCAATCCAATACCATGGCAGAGAGCGCATTTAGATCTTTCATGTATGGGTGGGCCACCAAGATCTGGTCTATTTTCAGTCTTTGCTCTGAGTCAGGGAAGATCTTCAAAAGGGCTTCCCTCAGCTCATTGGTTTCTGCAGAAGATCTCTGAGCTGGCATAGGCAGGTTCTGCTGGAGACTGGGGAGGGTCGGCAGCAGTGGGAAGTGGGGCTGCTGAGGGAGCCAGTGGCTTGAAGGTGCTCCTTGAATCCGGGTCGGAGGCTGGTGGCTGGTGCTGGCTGCCTGGGTGCCAGGGACTCTGAAGCTGGGGTCAAACATGCCCACATTTGGCAGGGCATTGAGTAGGGGCTGCATATCTCTGTGAATGGAAGCGAGTCCTGGTGAGCTGGGTTATAAGTAAATAAGAAATCATAGACGTACTTTAAAAGGTATCTGTGGCAGGCCTTGGGGCTCAGGATGCCACTCTCTGGCTTCCAAAGGCAGGACAGGAGACTAAGGTGGAGGTGGTGACATCAGCTGCCCACAGAGGAGCCTGCAGGGATTCCAGTGTTGCCATCTCCAAGCATGACAGGGAGTAAGCACACTCTGTGAGGGAGCACCACCCTCCCAGGTCTGCTGCTGTGAGGACTGATCCCTTCAAGCTGTTCGGCTCTAACCAGGGTGGCCTTGAGAGCTTTCAAAAGGTGTAACAGGGTCTTACTCTTCTGAAGATTTTGATTTTGTGCAGGACCCTGGTTGACAGAAATGAGAAGAGACTCCTTTTGGGTAGAGTGACAGTCCCCACTGACTTGAGTCTGGATGAGGTGTGGGTGGATGCCCACACCTGCATGCACATGGGTGTGTGCAAGTATGTGTGTGTGTGGAGGGCATCTGTATCGTTCAAAAGCCACCCACTGGACTCGACCTGCAGTTGACAAATGAGGCTAGCTGAAGTTTCCCCAACTTCAAAAGCTCAACTAACTTCAATAGCCCCTCTGGGATGGAAGTGATTCCCAGCTTCTTAACCGATTAGTGAACAGCTCTACAGAGAGCCACCAGGTGAGAGAAAGGGCAGGCAGGACTGACTGCATAGCAACGTGCTCAAGGAGTGGAAGGAAGCAGAGAACTCTCCTTCTGGTAACTGTAACCCACAGACTTGATTGATGCTCACACATGGGGCTCAAGCCTGAAGCCCAGCAGGGGATTTCCAAGTTCAGATGTGGGGAAGGAAACAAAGATGGTCTGATGTGCAGCAGCTGTGGAAAATGGCTGCCGTTCTCTTCATGTGGGTAGAGAAGCATGTCGTTTGAGAATTAAGTCCTCATCTGTGTCATAAAACCCAAAGGCTCAAAAGAAATATGATTCACAAGACTAGGGAGCTGAAATTGCAGTGGTCTCCTAGGTAGACGATACCACCGTGTGAAAAAACCCCATCACTACCTGCCACTGAATCCAAACCACAATTCCCAATGGTTCCCATTCCAAATGGAAAAGATCAGCTGGAAAGTGTGACTGCCTAAAGATGCTGGGAGAGCTATGTGTCGTCCTCTCAGCTTAGACCCCCATCCTACCCTCATGCAAATATCAGCTGGGGATTCACAGAAGTGCAGCCTGTTTTTGTTTTTTAAAAAAGAGTAAACGTCAGTCATGGGGTCATATGATCTGCCTGTTAGGTTTGCAGGAATCTTTTATGTTTGTTACCTAAGAAACTACAACAAAGAAAACCTAAACTACCAAATCATTTTCAGATAAACACAGAATACTGGCTTTTCCATTCAGTGAAGGTAGAAAGTAATGGTCAGTTCCCTGAGGCAGTGATTCCTGAGCAGTAAGTAAATTAATATAAGCATAACATGTTCAAAGCAAATGACTTTAGAAAATGAATATAAAAAGATGTTCATGCATACAAAAGGAGCCCATCAGGCACTGGTAGTTCAGAGGGAAAGCTCTCACACATACATGATGGACCTAAATGGTATTCACTAGACTAGTTAAGTGACCAGCAGCTTTGTCTTTTTTCTTTCTTTCTTTTTTTTTTTTTTTGAGATGGAGTCTCACTCTGTTGCCCAGGTTGGAGTACAGTGGTGCAATCTTGGGTCACTGCAGCCTCCGCCTCCTGAGTTCAAGCAATTCTCTTGCCTCAGCCTCCCAAGTAGCTGGGATTACAGGCGTGCGCTACCACAACTGGCTAATTTTTGTATTTTTAATAGAGTCAGGGTTTTTACCATGTTGGTCAGGATGGTCTCAAACTCCTGACCTCAAGTGATCCACCTGCCTTGGCCTTGCAAAATGCTGGGATCACAGGTGTGCACCACCACACCTGGCTAATTTTTGTATTTTTAGTAGAGCCAGGGTTTCACCATGTTGACCAGGATGGTCTTGAACTTCTGACCTCACGTGATCCACCTGCCTCAGTCTTGCAAAGTGCTGGGATTACAGGCGTGAGCCACTGCACCTAGCCCTGGCTTTGTCTTTTTAAACCCACAAAAAGGCTAGGCATGGTGGCTCACATCTGTAATCCTAGCACTTTGGGAGGCCGAGGCAGGCCGATCATCTGAGGCCAGGAGTTCAAGACCAGCCTGGCTAACATGGTGAAACCCTGTTTCTGCTAGAGATACAAAAAATTAGCCAAGTCTGGTAGC
>PVKP010050445.1:0-13395 GCA_004027715.1 Plecturocebus donacophilus | reverse complement strand
TCTTCGAGCTTCTTCTTTCTTTAAGTGTTTCTTATAAAGTGTGGAATGGTACTGTCCCTCTCCTCTGATGTGTCCCAGAACTAAATGTAATACTCCAAGGTATGCCTGGCCTGGTGAGAACAGAAGGCCGATCATGTCCTATCTTTAAATATGGAGACTTAATCAAAAGGAATTCTTGACCAGCACATAGAGATTCTGTTACTTGAAACTCTGATGCCCCCACACCCTGTAATTGTGCAGTTGTTTTGAAAGACCAAAGTTAAATTATATCTTTTTGAAAGAAAGAAAAAGAGAGAAAAGAAGAAAGAAAGAAAGAGCAAAGGAAAGAAAAAAGAATGAGAGAGTGAAAGAAAGAGGAAGAGAGGGAGAGAGAATGGGATTCTTGTTCTATTGCCCAGGGTAGAATGCAGTCTAAAAATGGGTATTAAAAACCTCTTTTATGTCAATAATTGTACTTAACAATGGAGACAGGAAGGAAAAGGAGATGAAAATAACAAACAAGCAGCCAACCAATATTTTATTTAAACTTGTGAGATGCTATGCAATTGCTGAGAAGTGATTTTCTTCCAATTATGTGGTCACTTTTAAAATAGGTGTAATGTGATACTGAGAAAAATGTATGTTTTGTGGATTTGGGGTGGAGAGTTCTGTAAATATTTGTTAAGTTTACTTGTTCCAGGTCTGAGTTCAAGTCCTGGATATCCTTGTTAATTTTCTATCTCATTGATCTGTCTAATATTGACAGTGTAATGTTAAAAGTCTCCCACTATTATTGTGTGGGAGTCTAAGTCTCTTTGTAAGTCATTAAGAACTTGCCTTGTGTATCTGGGTGCTCCTATATTGGGTGCATATATATTTAGGATCGTTAGCTCTTCTTGTTGCATTGATCCTTTCACCACCATGTAATGTCCCTCTTTGTTTCTTATGGTCTTTGTTGCTCTAAAGTCTGTTTTATCAGAGACAAAAATTGCAGCTTCTGTGTTTTTTTTTTTTTTTCTCCATTTGGTTGGCAAATCTTCCTCCATCCCTCTGTTTTGAGTTTTTGTGTATCCTTGCATGTGAGATAGGTCTAACTACAGCATACCGATGGGTTTTAGCTTTTTATCCAATTTGCCTGTCTGTGTCTTTTGGTTGGGGCATTTAGTCCATTTAAATTTAGGATTAATATTGATATATGTGAGTTTGATACTGTCATTTAATGCTAGCTGGCTGTTTTGCCCATCAGTTGATGTAGATTCTTCATTATGGTGATGCTCTTTACCTTTTGGTGTTTTTGGAATGGCTAATACTGTTGTATTAGTAATGGTTGTTCCTTTCTATGTGTAGTGCTTCTTTCAGAAGCTTTTGTAAAGCAGGCCTGGTGGTGATGTAATCTCTGAGTGCTTGCTTGTTCGCAAAAAAATTTTATTTTCCCTTCACTTATGAAGCTTAGTTTGGCTGGATATGAAATTCTGGGTTGAAAGCGCTTTTCTTTAAGGATGTTGAATGTTGGCCCCCACTCTCTTCTGGCTTGTACGGTTTCTGCTGAGAGATCTGCTGTGAGTCAGATGGGCTTCCCTTTGTGGGGTAATCTGACTCTTCTCTCTGGCTGCCCTTAGCATTTTCTCCTTCGTTTCAACCCTGGTGAATCTGACGATTATGTGCCTTGGGGTTGCTCTTCTTGAGGAATATCTTTGTGGTGTTCTCTGTATTTCCTGGACTTGAATATTGGCCTGACTTGCTAGGTTGGGGAAATTTTCCTGGATAATATCCTGAAGAGTATTTTCCAGCTTGGATTCATTCTCTTCGTCACATTCGGGTACACCTATCAAACGTAGATTAGGTCTTTACACATAGTCCCATATTTCTTGGAGACTTTGTTCATTCCTTTTTACCCTTTTTTCTCTAATCTTTCCATCTTGTTTTATTTCATTGAGTTGATCTTCGACCTCTGTTATCCTTTCTTCTGCTTGGTCAATTTGACTGCTGAAACTTGTGCATGCTTCGCGACGTTCTCGTGTTGTGTTTTTCAGCTCCATCAATTCACTTATATTCCTCTCTAAGTTGTCCATTCTTGCTAGCATTTCGTTAAATCTTCTTTCAAGGTTCTTAGTTTCTTTGCATTGAGTTAGAAAATGTTCTTTTAGCTCACAGAAGTTTCTTATTATCCACCTTCTGAAGCCTGATTCTGTGAGTTCATCACACTCATCCTCTGTCAAGCCTTGTTCTCTTGCTGATGAGGAACTGCGATATCCGGTAGGAGGAGAGGCATTCTGATTTCGGGTGTTCTCAGCCTTTTTGCACTGGTTTCTTCCCATTTTTGTGGATTTATCCACCTGTCGTCTTTGTAATTGCTGACTTTCAGATTGGGTCTCTGAGTGGATGTCCGGCTTGTTGGTGATGAAGTTTTTTCTGTTTCTTAGTTTTCCTTCGGCGGACGCCCCTAACCCACAGAGCTAGGCCTTCCCAGGTTCAGCTGTGCTTGCTGTGAAACTCTCAGTCCTCAGCGCTTTCAATTGCTGTTCTCCTTATGGGGATGGGACCAGCTGAGCCTGACTAAAATGGCACCCAGTACCATATACTCCACACTGAGAAGTGCCGCGCCGGCCAAAAGAGTCACACTGGTGACCTGTGTGGCTCCTCCGCCGGGAATCTCCCAGTCTGTGGGCAACAAAAATTCATCTAAAATTGTGGCGTCCACTCGCTCTCTGTGCTTTCACTGGGTGCTACAATCCTGAGCTGCTGCTATGCAGCCATCTTGGATCTCTCTCCCAGTTAAATTATATTTTATGAAATTTGACCTAGCAGTCTCATTCATGGATTTCATCTTCCACTGCACTCGTGGTCCACTCAGCTTTTGGTCAAAGCTACATTTAACTCATGACTTACCTCCTCTTTCCACAGTTTCTTCCAAGCCATCGATAAAACTGCTGGCCTGTTCATCTACAAGAAGATAGCTCTGAGGAACACCATGGAAAACCTCTCTCCATTTTAAAATCCACTGATCTGCAACCTACATAAACTGATAAGGCAGAATTGTTTAGACAATTCTGGATCCACCAACTTGTCTATGCATCCAGCCCACATTTTTACTGCTTGACTCAGGAGCAATAAAAGAACCATCACCAGCACTGTGCTCACCCATGATCTTGGCAGCAAAAAAAATTAGGTCACTCTGAATTTGTCTTGTTTTGTTTTAGAGACAGGGTTTCACTCTGTCACCCAGGCCATAGTGCAGTGGCAAGATCATAGTTCACTGCAGCCTCCAACTCCTGAGCTCAAGTGATCCTCCCACCTCAGCCTCCCGAGTATCAGAGACTATAGGCATGCAATACCATGCCCAGCTAACTTTTTTGATTTGTGTTTTTGTATGGATAGAGTCTTGCTATGTTGCCCAGGCTGGCTTCAAATTCCTGGGCTCAAGTCATCCTCCTGCCTCAGCCTCCCAAAGTGTTGGGATGACAGGTGTGAGCCACTGCATCCAGCCAGGGTGCTCTTGCTGAGGCCCTGCTGACTCCTGGCAATCACAACTTCCCTTCTCAAATAATTTCTTTAACACTCCATGCTGGAATCTCGCCCCATCTCATGCCCTTTCTGCCTCAACACTTTTCACCCATTTACAGCTTTCTGTTCTCTAGAGTTCTCCAGAGATATCCTCAGTGATGCAGGCACCGAATCAGTTATAACAGCAGGATCTCAGAACCTGATCGTTTTTGAATCTGGGTCAGGAGACATGAAATCAGAGCAGCAGAGGCTGCCCACTCTTTTCAAGAAACATGGGCTTCTGCTCCCCTTCACTATTTATTTTACAGCAAGCAAAAGAAAGCCACAAGAGTCTACCTTCGAGCTGCTTACAGCATAGCTCAAGGAGAAGGTATACATGCTAATAGTCATAATATGAAAAAAAATAGAATCACTGCCTGGGTGCAGGGAACATGAGACATTATAAGGTTTGTAAGACAGATTATTTACACTTGGTCAGATCACAAAAGGCTTCATGGAGGCAGTGGCATATGGAGTACATTCTAAACAGCAAGTGGGTGCTGGCAGATGAGGGTGCAGAGAAGAGGCTCTCACACCTTTGCCTGTAGAGCTGGAGATTCACAGACATTCTCAGGATGACCAGGTATTAATTTAAAATGCTTGTGCCATGCAACCTTGTGATTTCAAAGTCCAAGTAGATAATCTGAACACAAACTTGTTCAAAGTGTTAGTTAAAGGACACTGGTGTTTCATGGAACACGGAGTAACCACCAAGACTTTGTCAACATCCACCTGATGCCAGCTGAGGGACCGGAGGGGTCTCTCTGATATCTGATTAACATGCCCTGATTCTCCCTTCCACAATTCATGAAAATGCAAATCTTTCCCATTAACTTTGTAGATTACCAAGAGCTTCTTTTCAAGTGCTTTTTTCTGGCTATGCCCTGCCCAGGGCTGCCTGAATTCAGCTCCTCTTTCCCTCAAGCGTTTCATGATTCGTGTGATTGACTGTGGTTGTGCGGCTCCTGGACGGGTTTGGGATTGTGCAGTTCGGCTCCGGCTCTCACTCGCTCTTGCTTCCTTCTTCTACTCCCTGGAGCAACTGACAAATGATTCCCCACGCTCCTCCTCAGCGCTTTCTTCTTTAAAAAGGCAAGTTTTCCCTAAAAGGAATTCTCATATCAGTTGCTAATAATATATATTTCCTCTCGCATCATTGTATGAAGAATTTTTTCATGACATGGGAAAATGCTTATGATAACATATCTCCCCATTCCCTCTGAGCAAGGAAAAAGCAAGACACAATCTTGAAACTATACCCAGGGTAGTGTCAACCATGTAAGACAATGTGCATGAAGGAAAATTTAATCAACAGTAGCAGCGGCTACCTCTGGAGAGGACGCTGGGTGATTTGTATTCTACACAAATTTGCTGTCTTTACCAAGTTTTCGGAGATTACGCAAAGATAGCGTATATTTGGAGCCCAGGTACCCAGGAAAATGGAAATTTTACTATTCAGAAAATTTTTTAAAAAAATCAAAAATCAGGGAGCAGCCAGTGTGGACAGGGCAGCTGCAGTTTCCTTTCCCCTCCAGGCGGAGGTGGCGAGCTTGCCGGGGGTGCTCCTGCCCTCCTTACCCTGCGAGGTAACCATCGCCTCGAAGTGGAAGCTGGAAGGTTCAAACATTTGTAAAAGGCAGATCTCGCTGTTCTGACTTCTCCTCCTGTTGACACACCAGCAAGATTTCTAGAAGGGCACAGAAGGCACCAGGAGGGTCGGTGAGTACCCTGTTGCCTGTGAGTGTGAGTGTGTGCAGGGCGCACCTGCTGGGTTCAGGCCCCCTGCAGGTCCCCAATTCACAGGCAGCAAGTACCTGCACCGAGAGCCACATTTTTCAATATAGATGGGTCCCCTTCTGGCAAACTAGCAAAACTCTGGGGGCTACCCAGAGAAAGCACTCATCTTGCTACCTCTGTTAAGCATTTAGCTTCTGACTAATCAATCTGAAACCATTACTCCCTGCAGCCTTTCTGCAGCTGACAGACTTGAATTCAAGAGGACGGGGAAAGGCTCCTAATATTTCTATCTGAAGCGATATTGCTGAAATTCCATAGACAAGCCTTGGAGTCACGCACACATCTTTCGGATGTCTCAGAAGCACAACAGCTATTCACAGCTCCTCTGAGAACAGACAGGGAGTTTGTAGGTGGGTTGTACTTGAATAAGCTTCTTTCTTCCCTTCCTCCCTCCAACAGCATGAAGCACCAGAATAACTCCCTGTTACTAATGTGCAAGAAGTTTCTTGTAGGTGGTCCAGGAAGACACTATTCTTTCATTTTTTTTAAATCACTATAAGAGATCAGTTCTCTGTATGGAGGCAATTTCCTCCCTCCCTCCCTCCTCCCTCCTTCCTTTTTGACTGGATCTCACTCTGTCTCCCAGGCTGGAGTGCAAAGGTGCAATCTCGGCTCACTGCAACCTCCGCCTCCCCAGTTCACGTGATTCTCCTGCCTCAGCCTTCCCCGAGTAGTTGGGATTACAGGCGCCCGCCACCACACCCAATTAATTTTTGTATTTTTAATAGAGACGGGGTTTCATCATGTTGGCCAGGCTGGTCTCAAATTCCTGACCTCAGGTAATCAGCCCGCCCTCAGCCTCCCAAAGTGCTGGGATTACAGGGGTGAGCCACGGCATCTGGCCGTATGCTGACAATTTCTTCTTGCACTTGTGAAGATGAGCGATAAAGTGGCATGGGAGGGCCAGTTAGGAGGGTTCCTGGTGATTTGGGCTAAGGCAGTAGCAACAGAGAGAGAGCAAGAGGTGGTTACGTGTCTTAACAGACCACATTCTCAGACCTTGTCAGTGATGACATTAAACGTGATGTTGATAGAGCCACTTATATAGCTGGATGTGACAGCTGTGATAACTAAGTCTGCATCTAGTCGCTAATATTCAAAGCTATTTACTGAGCTCAGGAAAGCAAAATAAGACACAAGCCCTGTCCTCAAGTAGCTTACAGAATCTAGGACAGAAGCTTTGCCTATGACCAGGTGGAAAAAGTGCCATTTGAAAGGCACGGTTCAGTGGGATTCAGACCCTCCAAACGAGGACAATGACCCCGACAGGGGTAGCCAGGGGTGCTTCCCTGGTGTGGAGCAAATGTGGAGAGGAGGCCTTCCTAGCACAGCAGAGGTCTGTGGGCAGGACAGGAATAGCTGGCGATAGGGAAGAGTGCAGTGTCCTCAAAATGTGGGAGTGCTGATTCAGGCTGGAGGGGAAGATTCACAAAGAAGTAGTTATTGGGAGGGGAAGCTTGAAGGCAGATTAAGATTAGTTTAAGGAAGGCTATAAATGCAAAATTAAAGGGTTTATTCTGTGGGCAGAAGGAAATATTAAAGTTTTGGGGCAGGAGGGAGTTTATGATTGTCTGTAGGCAGGCAGATTAAAGGGGGCAAATCAGGACGTGAACATGGAGCTCGGTCGCCCATCTGCTGCCAGACAGGAAGAAAGAGTAGATTCTAAAATCACTGTGGGCATCGCGCCACATTGTAATCACCTGGCTGAACGTGAAGGGTGAACAGAGGAGAGAAAAGAGAACTAAAGGATGCTGACATGTAATGACTAGGGGAGTTGGGAGTTGCTATTCATTTCTCTCCAGTTGAATTTCAGGAGCATCTGGCACAGGAGGGTCGAGGTGGCCGTAGGGTACGTGGAGATGCACAGCTAACACTGGGAAAAATCAGACTGGAATAATTATCTGAGCCTTCTTTTTAGAAACAGCAGTCAAAGCAATGGGAGTGCATGAAATTGCTGAGAAAAAATAATGAAGAACCAGAGAAGGGAAGGAAAGGGGGTAAAGGACTCATCTTATGGAAAACCCACAGCTGAGGGGAGAAGGAGAAGGCTACGCAGGGGAGTGATCAGCGCTTGGTTGATGGCTCTGCTCTGTAGACCTTTAATTTGTTTGGAACTTGGTGCCACCCTGACATCATAGCTGGCTTGCTAATCTTCCAAATGACCTCCAGCTTACTTGTCTGGGTACCTCTCTCTACTTTACTGGACATTGTGATGCCCAGGTAACAGAATACTGTTGCTGAGAAAGATCTTTTACAAAATCTCTGTTGTACAATTAGGTCCATGAGCTCGTTCATTTTCAGATTCTTTTTTTTAAATCAGAACATAGTTTTGCATTGTGAGTCTTTCAGATCTCTATAAATAGTATTTATGTCTTCATGGCTGAGGATCTCAAAGATATTCAACAATATTTGAATCTTGGGCTGGAGGACATTTTGGTATTCTTTGGTCAGGAATAGTACATGTCCTTTCATGAATAGCAGCTTTTAGGGATTATATCATGATGTACAAATAAAGAAACCCTCACCTGACAGATAATCCACCATCTACGCATTGTGTACAGAATACAGTGACTGTCAAACTCAGCATGCTTCCGATTAGAAGAGTGTGGCAGAACCTGAGAGGAGAGAGGGTTGGGGAGAAAGAACCCCAGCTCAGATGGTGCGCACGATTCAGACTGCAAAGCAGGGAGGCTTCGTGGCATGCGGCATTGGTTGCACCAGGCCCATGCTGGGCTAATGCCCTGCTGGTGAGTTTTGAAATTCTTAATACCTTTTGAACGAGGAGCCTTGCATTTTTATTTTTCGCTGGGCACTGCATATGATCTAGCCAGTCCTGCTGCAGAGCTTAACACATGTCTGACTAATAATCAGAGAGGTCAATGGAGTCTCTCTTAGAAATAATGTTTGAAGTGGTTCTATAGGTGCCTCAAGCTGGGACTGCAGGATGTGGTCTCATGGGCTTTCCCAACGGTGGTTCACTGGGGCCTGCCTGGGAAGGGCAGGCGCTCTGCAGACCATGGCGCTGGGAGCTCTACCTTTGAGATCAGTGTCTGAGCAACAGCTGCTCACTCTGCATGGCCAAAGAATTTAGCTGCAAAAATCTAATTTGAAACTCCCTAATTAAACTAATGAAGTCAGAGCATTTTAATCTGTTCTTGGTGCAGCCCTGTGTCTAATCCCAGAATAAATAGATAATTGTGACTTCGTGGCATATGTGTGCTGTTTGTGTGCTGCGTTTTTTTTTTCCTTTTTTGCTTTTTGTTTTTTGTGATATGTAAGCCAGGCAACATCTTTATATCCTTTTTTAAAAGCTTGGGAAAGAAACTGATTTTCTTTAGCCAAATGCGATGTTTAAAATGAAGGAAAGTTGTAGTGCCTTTAAAATCAATCACACGTCTATTTCACCATCCTTTACTGACTGCCATAAACAAGTCATGCCCAGTAGTCCCTATTCCTGAAAGATCCTATTTGATCCTCAAATTTTCTTGTTTTAAAGCTCACTCATGAATAATAAATACTACCACACAGATGTCGCCTAAAGAGGCTGAGGTTGGGAAGTGCAGGTCGAGTCTTGTCTCTCTCCTTCAGCCTTGCATTCTATAGATGAGGAAAATTCACCGATTAATCTTCCAACTATATCACATTATTTCCCTGGGACACATACATCTTCATAATGTTGGAAAAGCTTATAAAATCCAGAGGCTAAAGGGTCTTTCCGTTTAATCCTTCCATCTTTCTGCCCATCAAAAGTGTTCTTTATTAAATATTTCTACCTCTCTCTTTTTTTTTTTGAGACAGAGTCTCACTCTGTCTCCAGGCTGGAGTGCTGTGGGGTGATCTTGGCTCACTGCAACCTCTGCCTCCCAGGTTCAAGCGATTCTCCTGTCTCAGCCTCCCAAGTAGCTGGAACTACAGGCGTTCAGTACCACACCCAGCTAATTTTTGTATATTTAGTAGAGACGGGGTTTCACCATGTTGGTCAGGATGGTATTGATCTCTTGACCTCATGATCCGCCCGCCTCGGCCTCCCAAAGTGCTGGGATTACAGGTTTGAGCCACCGTGCCTGGCCTCTACCGCCTTTTCAAATAACTGAAATGAAGTCACTCTTTCCCCCTTCAGAGTTTATTGATTTATTTACCGAATCTTTCAAATATTAATCCGAATATTAGGCTACTTTCATTTTTTCTTTTTTTGAGATGGAGTCTCACTCTGTTGCCCAGGCTGGAATGCAGTGGCACAATTTCTGCTCGCTGCAACCTCTGCCCCGTGGGTTCAAGCAATTCTCATGCCTCAGCCTCCCAAGTAGCAGGGTTACAGGCATGCGCCATCACGCCTGGCTATTTTTTGTATTTTCAGTAGAGATGGGGTTTCACCATGTTGGCCATGCTGGTCTCGAACTCCTGACCTCAGGTGATCCAACCACCTCAATCTCCCAAAGTGCTGGGATTATAGGTTTGAGCCACCACACCCAGCCCTCAGATTCTTTTATGCAGGAAAAATCTCTGTCCTACATCCTCTCACTATACCTCTAGCTCAGCTAAGTACTAAATGCAAGACCACTGAGAGTGCATGGACAGTCAGCACACTCCACCTCTACCAGCGGAGAGGAATAACTTCTCAAGTGAATGGTGACTATTTATTATGCCCAAGGCTGGCTGCTCCGGCCAGGGGACACAAAAGGCAGCAAAACACAGACCCTACCTAAAGAGGACATATGGACATGTTACAAATTTTCTTGATGATAAATTTGTAATTTACAAATTTCCTTGATAGGATGTGACCAACCATCTCAATTTGCTGAAACAGAGAGATTTCCCAAGATACGAGACTTTCAGCTTCAAAATCAGGAAAGTCCTTGGCAAACCAGGAGGAGTTGGTTACTCTACTAATAAAAAAGTAAGCATGTTGTTGTGTATGTGGAAAAGAAAATACAGAACACAGGGCCAGGCGTGGTGGCTCGCACCTGTAATATCGGTGCTTTGGGAAGCTGACACAGGAGGATCACTTGAGTGAGATCCTGTCTCTAAAAAAAGAAAGAAAGAAAATACAGCACACACAACCCTGTTTGTGGGGCCTCTGTCTGAGCAAACACATGGCTTTTGTGGACCTTTCTGTGTGCACCCCACGAACACAGAGGCAGAATGAGTTACCTGGTTCAGTGACATGCTCAAGACGCACCCCTTGAGCTCTGAGTCCCTGTGACTCAGTAAGGTGAATAAGGACCAACTCAGGGAAAGGTAGGCTCTGCAGGAGACCTTCCAGAAGCCCTGCGGATGGGGAGGAGAAGAGAGCTGCCCACATGGAAGGCAGTGCTTTGGGAGGACTCCCTGGGAGCACCCTTTGACTTTTCTCCCTTCTCTATCTTGCTGGACTCCCCACAACCATCCCATAACACCTGACTCCCAAGCGGCACCCCACAACACTGACTCCTCCCACAGCAGGAGCAGGGGCCACAGCTTTGCTTGGACTCCACTCCAGCCTCCCCCTGCTGCTCTGGGCTCACCTTACCGGTGACCCCAGGAGCAACGTCCTCCCTGTACACTGCTGTCCCTTGTCCGGGACAAAGCTTAACAGGACAGACTGCCAGAGAAAGCAAATTTTAGGCCAGAGAAGAATTTGAAGGTGGAAAACATGACGATAGACGGAACTGGGGCTTTTCATGAAGCCTGTGAAGAAATGCCGGGAAACTGGAAGAACAGAGAGACAAACATCTTCTCCTTCCTTTTGTCTTTATTTTGATATTTGTTCTTGAACAGTCCCTTGTTTATTATTCTAGGGGTGTGTATTCCGTCCCCATGATCATGCCTACAGCAGAGCCAAAATGTGAAATGAAACTCATTGTCCACCGCAGATGTGCTGCTCGAGGCTGGCGGGGCTTGGTGAGGGAGGGAGACGCCCCAGCTGAGCCCGTGACAAAGGGATGCTCTGTGTGTTGTTTACCATGACCTTCACGAGAGTCCAGATGGGGAGCTGTACACTCGAGGCCTGAAATCCACAAGGGAGATTCTAGGGAGAGAAGAGGAGAATGCAGTTGAGCTTGGAGAGATGAACTGGATTGGAGTTTGAAGGAAGAGGTAGTACTTCACTGTGGGCAGGGTCATTTGCTGAGCTGAGAACAAGTGCTTGCTCTTGGGAAGTTAACACATAACAGTGTCTTCTTGAGACAACAGATGCTGAATCTTATTACTACTTAAGCTGATTTAAGATTTATATTAGCTTGGGTTAAGTGTGTCACTAGAATAACATTTTTTATTTCCATTTTAATTTTGAGGTTGAATTGGGAACAATTATGAAAACAAGCATGAAATTAATTTCTTTATAATCTCTCAGTAGTAATGTGACATCAGTCTCAACAGAGCTCATATTGAAAAACTATTTGACTCAAAAACAATTGTATGTCAGGCATTATGTTAATCTGAGAGAATTAACATAGGGATCTTCTAGTAAAATAAGCACTCTATTTAATTTTATTCCTTATTTTGTTGTCTTCATTCCTGACTGAGCTGAAAATTTCACAGGAACAGGGATCAAATCTGTCTGTATCCTTTATGCCTTGCACAGTGTCCAGCAAGCATACAGTAGCCACTCAATAAATACTTGTTGAATGTGTGAATATATGACTCAACATATTTCATTTGAAGCATGGTCTCTGCCTTTAAATTGTGCAGTCTCATAAAGAAAACAAATATAATCTTTAAAAAATCCATACAAAACAGACTGAATTAATTGACAAACAGATAACCACATTCTTCTGTTTTATTCGGTCAACAAATATTTATGGCCATGTAAATATTATATCCCAGGACTTTGGGAGGCCAAGGTGGGCAGAGCACTTGAGCTCAGGATTTTAAGACCAGCCTGGGCAACATGGCAAAACCCCATCTCCACAAAAACATACAAAAATTAGCCAGGCATGATGGTACTTGCCTGCAGTCCCAGCTACTCTGGAGGCATATGAAAAGATACTCCACGTCGTATGTCATATGTCATCAAGGAAATGCAAATGAAAACAATGGTGAGATGCCACTACATACTTATTAGAATGGCTAAAATCCAGAACACTGACAACACTAAATGCTGACAAGGACGTGGAGCAACAGGAACTCTCATTCCTTGCCAGTGGGAATGCAAAATAGTACTGCCATGTTGGGAGACAATTGGACAGTTTCTCACAAGACTAAACATATTCTTACCATTCAAGACAGCAATTGTGGTCCTTGGTATTTACTCAGTGAATTAAAAGCAATACATTTATGTCCACACAAAAACTTGCACACAGATGTTTGTGACAGCTCTATTCATAACTGCTAAAACTTGGAAGTGACCAAGGTGTCCTTCAGTAAGTGAATGGACAAATACATTGTGGTCCATCCAGACAATGGAATATTTTTCAGGACTAAAAAGAAATCAACTAAACTATCAAGCCATGAATAAACATAGAGGAACCTTAAATGCATATTACTAAGTGAAAGAAATCAATCTGAAAAGGCTGTATAATATATGATTTCCAACTATATGATACTCTGGGAAAGTCACAACTATGAAAAAATAAAAAATGGGAGGAAGAAGGAATGAACAGGTAGAGCCCAGGATTGTTAGGGCAGTGAAACTACTCTGTACGATGGGTAAACTACACTGGTGGGGACATGTCACTGTACATTTGTCCAGCCCCATAGAACGTTCAATACCAAGGGTGAACGAATGTCAGCTATGGACTCTAGGAATAATGATGTGTCCATGTAAGCTCATCGATTGTAAAAAAAAATGCACCATTTTCTTATGGGATGTTGATAGTAAGGGGTGGTTTGATGGGGTGGGGGTGCAGGAGGTATATGGAAACTCTCCGTACCTTCAACTCAATTTTCTGTGAACCTAAAGCTACTCTAAAAAATAGTCTACTAAAAATGTATGGTGAGGAAAGGAAAACATTCATAAGTCTGATTATATAAAAATTAGTAATTTCTAGTCAGTAAATATTACCATAAATAAAATGAAATGAAAATTATAACACTTTAAAATACATTACATTCACATGTTCTATTGGTCAAAAGATGTCACAGAACCAGTGCAGATTC